>JAJOOH010007315.1:0-47983 GCA_029582605.1 Solanum gracilifrons | reverse complement strand
ATATTTGTCCAAATTTGTGATTTATTTGATTGTGTTAAATTATTTTTATATATGAACAAATCTGAATGTAATCCCCCTTCCTTACATAATTATGTCTATTTTTTTTATTAAAGCAATTAACTATCTAAATTATTCTTTCCTTGCTTGTTTTACATGGTGTATTGGTTAACCGATTTGTTTACCTTAATTAAAAGAGGGACTGATTTCTTATTTGTCTATATTTGGTAAAATAATAATGATTTGGCTCTTCTTTATTTAAAGAAAAATAATATTACTCTTCTTAATTTTCTCTTGTCCTATTATGTGCCCTCTCCTCTTCTATAAAATAAGACATTGGTGTCTTTCTCTGGACTCTTACACACTTTTTCCACTCATGGTCTACATATGGTAAAATACACCTTACTCTTGAATACTAAAAATATTGCTCTCTACTTTTAAAGAATTAAGATTCCGGTAAACATTAAAGCTCCTCTCTACTTGCTATTTTGTTGTGTTCGGGTCGGTTAAGTGTGGATCTTCATTGCTGTTTTATTTTACTGCATAACTGGTTAGTATCCTTTATATATGTTTAATTTCTGTTCTGCATCGTCTTAGTTATCTTAAATCCAAAATTGGGTATTAATAAATAAAAGGAAGCATATGGGTCAGTCTTCTTCTCCCTTGAATATGTGATGTTATGTCTATTGTTTCCCATGATTGTTTGAGTTTTATGTGTGTGACTCTGCCTATGCGCTATATATTTTTTTCATGTATAGATATTGTGTGGTATCTTGCTTGCTTTGATTGTCTAGCAGGTTCTTCAAGAAAAGTTCCAGATTTAGAAGAGTCGTCATGGGAGGGAAACACTATTTAATTTGTGTTTTTGTATCTTATTTAATTTCTATTTTTGTCTTGTAATAATTTGTAAACTCTAACTCTCTATATATGATATAACTTGGGGAATCACCTAAGGGGGGAGGGAATTACGTGCTACTTGTCTATTATTTTTATCGTAACTTATTTGTGTTAGAAACCTTGTTTATAGGATTGTGAATATTTGATAGTTTGCATTTTAATAACATCACTTTAGATCTAACTATATATATAAAGAAACTACTATTGCCATTAATCTCATATTTAATCTTGTTTAATTATTGTTCAAGTTGATCACGTGTTTAGGTTTAAACTGTCCATTGGAATGCATTTAATTGATTTACATGACCATTTTCTTAATTTTAACAATAAAATAATTATGTTTATTCATTGTTTTATTTCACTAAACCAACTCCTCGGTATAACAAGTTAAGGTTAAGTAATGATATTTCAACAGTGGGTTCACATTAGATTGTCCCTGTCATAGCATGCTCATATGGAATTTAGTCAAAAATAATTATTCTAATCAATCAGTCCCTAATAGCTTTGTATCTTAATCGGTTAAACTAACCTTAGTATGTTAATTAATTAACTTAACTAATTATTTATTTTTAATGCAACACCATAATTAATTCAGTTAATCAGATCTTATTGGCTTATGTATGTTAAAATTAATCTAGCATGTGCACACTTAGATACCATGCCCATAGAAGTTAAATATTTTTTTTAATGTATCATTTGGGTGTAGAGATCATGCCTATAGGTTGTAAATCTGGTCTTATTCTTTGTTCAAAATTTTGTCCATCAGATTAATTAAATCAGTCTGTTATAATCATTTTCAGCATGTTAAATAATTGAAATAAATATTCTGTATACTTTCTGCTCACTGTTAAATGATTCCTGCAACACAAATTATTTTCTTGCCAATCAAATAAATCAAGCATATTAAAATTCGGTTTAAATCCTATGCCTTGATTAAATCTGCCACTTCTTTTCAATATTTCTGCCCACACGTTTCTATTTAAACTAATCTGCAATCAATAATTTGCTGCATCTGCTACTTGCTACCCTAATTCAACTCTGCTTTAAATAATAACCTCTGCATCATAATTTTTCCGCTTAAAATAAATTAATTAACTTTCCAACATGCTTGAACTGCTTTAAACTACCCGAATTGGTTATTCTTTGCATTGTAATTAATTGTTTGCCACTTAAAATCAACTACTAAGTTTTTGCTACATTCGTTATCTGCTCGTCTGGATTAAATCTTGCTAATAAACTGATTAATATCAGCATCCTAAATCGACTGCTCAAAACAACTTTCTGAATTTATAATAAAATCTTCTACTGTTCTAACATTTTCTGCATCTGTGAATATTTTCTCCACGTCTTAATAATTAATTAATAAATTATTCTCTGCATGTAATAATATTTCTGCCCTCTAAAATCAGTTAAAAAGCTGCTTGCAAGCTAAAACTGTCCGTTAATAATTCTGTTTGTTCAACCCGTTACTATTGTTATGTTGTTTGTATGTTCACACTTAGCATGCAACCTTTTCACCTTACTTGTGTTTGCCAGCATGTTTTAATAAAATCTAGAGGCTAATATAAGACTCTATGTGCTAAATGTTCATCCAAATTGTTTGACTTGGTGTCTAGAACTCTAGGTGGCCTATTAGGAGTTTATTTCTGTCTAAACCCTTCCTAATAGTATTTCAATGCCTCTTGGACCTTAAGCGGGGACACTAGGCACCTTTTAGAGATGAAAATCATGTGGTGGTGGGTAGGGGTAGTTTAGGCCCTACGGATATGATGACATCGACTCGGGCTCAAAGAGACAAACCTTGGTTTTGTCCGTCCCTACACGGAAGCCTATCAAAAAAATAAATTAAAAAAATCGAGTACTGATCCGTAAAGTCCTTCAGAGTCTCCCTTTCCTTCTCCCTTTATTTGTTTTTATATTTATAATTATATGGGGTAGTTTAAATAAAATATAAAAATTTATTTTCCTAGCTATTGATGTATATTATGTCTTCTCGCTTATTCTCTATAACTGTTTTCATGTCTAATATTATGTTATCGCTTAATCTTGTATGGTTAATTAATTAAAATAATTAAAGTGCCCTTAATTATTTAATATAATGTTATCACTTAGTCTTGCATGCTTAATTAATTAATTAATTAAAATAAATAAAATGCCCTTAATTGTTTAATATTACGTTATCACCTAGTTTTGCATGCTTAATTAATTAAATAAATAAATAAATTGATCTTAATTGTTTAATATTAGTTATCACTTAGCAAGCATGTTTAAATAACCAATAAATGAAGTGACTTTAAATGCTACTTGTAACCCCCACATAAATTGCATGAGATACGGCTGGGACCCACATTTGTGGACCTCGAGAGATGCCTAACACCTTCCCCTCGAGGTAATTTGAACACTTACCCTGATCTCTGGTTCATTGACCTTAGTTTGATTTAATTAGATTAGATAGGTGCCCTAACGCGCCTTGATTCGTTAGGTGGCGACTCTTCAATCCAACCCAAAGCCCAAAAGAGTTGTTAGGTCGTGCATCCGAAAGGAAAGTCCGTTTTGCGAGAAAACGGGGCGCGACAGCCTCATGATATGAACCTATTCATATAAACACTTGTCTCTCATAGTAATCTTAGTTTTGTGAATTCATGATTTACTCGCAATGGCTAGAAACATAATGTTATGTCATACATTTTCTTACATCAGATTTCTCGAATGAATGATGCTTATGATCTTTTGCTCTAATCTCTTTCAGTGATCTTTTTCAGTTTAGATAGCGATGTTGTCGATAGTAGTTGAGTAATGATAGAAGGAGAGGGTTGATGTTTCTTATTGTGGTAGTGGTGGTGTTTTTATTCCATCTAAAGTTATAATGTAAAGGAGGAATAGGATAGTGTTTTACTATGAGTAGTTAAATGAGAGAAATTAGTAGGTTCCTGTAGTAATGTGTGAAATCCCAGTTGGTAGAGATGTTGAGAGAGTGAGAAATTCTTAGAAGGATTGGTTAGTAGGAGTCCATGGAGTAGTTATAGTACTAGACTTGAATGTTGTGTTGTTAACATGTGGACAAATGCATGATGCATTAGGTGTTTCATGACATCGGCTTAAGGTTGGTTTAAGGCAGCTATAAGGAGAAGTATTCTTGGAATGAGATTCCCTATAGAGGTATAATTCCAGATTCCCTATAGAGGTATAGAACCGGAATCTTATAATTTAGATAAGTATAAACATCTCATGGTTAGCATCTTTTGATTTAGAGATCAGGCTTGAACACAGTAAGAGCAGACAATTATATTAGACCTTGGTAAGAGTAGTCATAAATCCGTGTAGGAGTTTTGAGTTACAGCCAATGAGGTGTGGTATCCATAAAGAAGGGCATGGTTTAGAGGTGTTGCTAGGCTTGAAATCTAGTTGTTGTATTGCTTAAGGTAAAATAGACTTTTTCTTACTTCTTGCCAGTTTCTTTTGACTCATGTAAGATAACTTCGGATAGAGTATGACTATGTTCAAAACAATATCGATCTTGACTTATGTGCTATAGACAGTTCCAAAACTCTTAGTATAAATAACTTCCGCTTATGTTAGTAGGCAAGTTCAGAAGTCAGAAAGATACCAAGAGTAACTCTTTTCCATTCTCTGCGTTGTAGGCATTCGAGGAAGAATGATCCTAAAGGGGAGATATTGTAACATCCCAAAAATTTCTATGTTAAGACTCGAACTATTCTCCATTTCTGAACAAGATTGAACCGAGTGATTCTAATTTTCTTACGTGTTAAGGACACTAGATGTAACACCTTGGACTTTCAAAAGAGCTAAAGAGAGGTTCGTACAAGTAACCAATCAAATGTTTTTCTCCTTTTGGGTCAACTTCAAACGATCATATCTTTTAGGACATATAGAATTAGGTGACCCATAACCTATCAAATTGAAGTTCTTTAAGTCCTCTTTCCAACGCCACCAAGTTTGCTTAATTTCGAGCTCTAAGTAAGAAGTTATGCCTATTTAAGTGAATCATCTCTATTTAAGGCATCTCATTCATTTTTAGAAGGGAAGTTTGGTCTTTTCCTTTTCTTACTAAGGCAAGCCATGTTTTTCCTCACCCAATTAAGGGCCTGATCAACTGCTAAACCACCTGTTCACACTCCTAAACACTTGAGAAATTTGAGCGAGGTTTCAAGAGGAGAAAAACTAGGTTTTTAAGTGTTCTTCAAGATTTATGATTTACGCAAAGAACATGGTTCTTTCAAGGTATGTAAGGCTTCTCACGGTGTTAGACTTGTTCGTCCTCACGCCCTACATCTCAATTTAGTCAAGAAATCGGTATATCTAAAGGATTCATTCGTAGTTCTTAGTTTTTAGTTCAATTCTTTAACAATGAAGGTTTTGATTTTTTTGGGTTGTGAATATTCGGTAAAGGTTATTTTTCAAAGATATTGTATGAATGTTCTCATGTTATCGTGTTGTGTTTGAGAATCAAGAAAAGTTTAGGAGAAATTTCCCAATTCTAAACTAAGTTCAAGTCCTAATTTAGGCTTGAAAATTCATCGGGTTGCTGGGGAGTGGCCTGGGGAGGCGCACCATGATAGCGCCAAGGCTGAAATTCAGTAGTTCAGGGCCCGGTGAGACGCGCCAGTAGTACGTCAAGGACTAACTTTTGATGTTCAGTCCTAGGGGTGAGGCCCCTGCATTAAGCCAAGGAGTTCTGGGCAAATCTTTCCTTGTTTCATCTGACAAGTGTTCCTTTAAGTTGTAGCTACTTTTCCCTTCTCTATATTAGCTCCTATTAACTCCATTTACCTTTGAGAATTCCTACATATCCTAATCACATGTCATAATGTGCATTCAAAACTAAAGTGAGTTTAAGAGGAAAGAGCAAGAGTTTTTATTGAGTTGATTTTGAGTTCTTGAGTTCCTATTTTTTTTTTTTGAAATTTTATTCCTAATTATTGAATTGTTATATGTTATGCATTGAGATTCTTTAGTTGATTTGTTCATCTCTATATTTCAACATGAACCCTATGAAATGAGTATTCTTGAGAGGAGTAGTATCGTTGAGTTATGAGTACTTGAGTTTTTTAGTTTTTAGTATTGAGTTTTCTATATTGTTATTGAGATCCTTTATTTGATTCGTTCATGTCTATATTTCAGCATGAACTCTATTTTGAGAATCTTTTAAAGCTAATGATTGTGTTTTAAACTGCGTTTTGCGGAGGTAAAGAGGAGTTTGAAAAAGAGTATAAGGGAACTAAATATTTCTCAAATGTTTCATTTTTACATGAAGAAAGAGAGTATTAGTTTGAGAAAAGGGAAACTTTGATTTCTAAATGAGTTTATGAGTTTAAAGATAGTTCAGAGCAGTTACCTCTTGTAAGAGGATAGTTTGAGCAATTATCCCAAACTAGAGAAAGAGTATATTTATACATTTGAGCATGAGTATATATATTATTGGGAGTATTATTGAGCACTGATATGGCGATGAGTTCAGACAGCACAAAATCCTCATAAACCATGTATGCCCACATGAGTAAGAGATCATACTTTTTAGATGACTCATTATTGCTTTCGAGCATAGCTTAGTGGATCCACTTAGTTGAGGTGTTCTATACCCCGGCAAGGTATAGGACAGTTCTAGCAGCATGGACGAGACGTTGTATCATCATGTAGCTCATAGTGACTGTTGTCGGTTAGAGAATCTCCCAATAGAGTTAAGGTGTAATTTTTATATATCACTTATTATGTTGAGTTTCAAAGATGAGTAAGTGTTTTTGTAAAATTTAAATGATTTTATTTCTTTAGTCCTTTACATTCAGCTGAGTTCATGTTTTACCTATTGCAGACCTTTTATTCAATTATTTTTCGCTTCGGCTATATTACATACTCGTACATTCAAATGTACTGATGTCATTCGACCTACATCCTTTTATGATGAACATACAGGTGTTCAGGATCATCAACACACGCTTCGCTGAGATCACTCTACACTCTAATTAGATTTTGGTGAGCCTCCTTGTATTCTTGAGGACTTCACATTTACTTTCAATATAGTTGTTTTGAGGCGTCATGGGCCTTGTCCCCACACCTATCTTAAACATTACAGTCTTCATAGATCGATAGAGTTGAGAAGTCTTTTAGTATGTATTTTCTTCCTTGACATGTTTTTTGCAAACTATTATATTTGTAAGGTTGAGTATTTTACAAGCAATTTGAGTTAAGTATGTACTTTTAGTTTAATTGTTCAAAAAATCATTTTAAAGCATTTTATAGCTTGATTAAGTCTTCCACTAGTAGTCAGCTAGGCCAAGGGTTTTCTTGGAGACCAGGAATGGTTCTCGAGTGTCGGCCACATCCAGGTTGTAGGCTCGGGGAGTGACATGTTTTATATGACACTTCTCATGTTTCTCCCTTTTTTATATGACATTATCTAAGATATAAAGTGTATCCCTTCATTTAAAGTTTATTAGTTTATAAAAGATAAAGACTAGTGAAAAGTACGTTTAATGATTTGGGGATGTCCATCGATCACTAAATTTTTTATGTACTCATTTTCAACTTGGTAGTAAAATTATTTAGTTACCAAAAAAAATATTTGATAACTTAGGCAATTAAGTAAACTCTAAAAGTAAAGTGATAAGTAAAATAGTATCAAGTAGTGTACTTAATTGGATGTATTTTGTTATATAGTAAATGTAGATATCAAAATATTCTGAGACTTTACAAAATGTATTTAATTTCAATTGAGACTCAACCATACGTGTTCAACTTCAGTTAGGTTCCTGGAGGCTTTTCAATCCTAATCCCTAGTTCATGCCTATATAAAGGGTAATATATTTCCCTTAAAAAGGCATCTCAAATATCTCATATCTAATATCCCATAAACTCTTGGGATATTCATAAAGGATCAACCCAGATCATCGTTAGTTTGAGAACTACACCACTAATGACCCTCGAATAATGGAGAAACTCTAAGGAGAGAAGAATCACGAGATAAACTAATTTGTACTCATTATTGCTTATCAAAAAAATCATGTTTCTTCATATTTTATTTGTGATTACAATTTACTTTCTATCACTTTAACATTTTTTTACAAGCAGTATGAAATTTCCTATTTTTCAACAGATGCCAAAACTTTTTTTATATATATAAAATGATTTAAAAAAAATTATCACATTCTTGGAGATTTAGACATTTTAAGAAACGAAGTTAAGAGTTGGTATCCATGTTACTATTGTGGATTCAAAATTCTAAAGTTCTTCAATTCAATTATTTTGTTTTAGGGGGTAAACGATTGATGTCTAATTTGATTTAAATTAGTTTTTTTATTATTTTTTCTTTGAGAATACATTGATTGCCTTATTAGTCCAACATTTAACCACTTCGGTAAAGATGACTTTTCAAATCAACATTTGGATTTTACATTAACTAGATCTATTAAATTTTGGAGAGTTTATCCAAAAGTAATTGATCATGAAAAACTCGATATCTATAATTTGAGATATTTAAGATTAAATTTTTTAATACTCTTCATTCTTGATTAAATTTTAGTTCACGTCTGTGATTGAAAAAATTTATTCGTGATCCAACATAAAAATATGAAAGTCTAAATTATGTTTTAGGACAATATTAAAATAATATATTAAAAGATACACCATTTATCTCTTCATTACCATAATATTGAAAATGAATCTACTGGCAAAGAGAAAAATAATTATTAACTGATCCATATAAAAAAAGTTAAAGATAATACTTTTTGAACATAAGATTAAAATTTTATTATAGATTTTCTAATATTTGCATACTGAAACATAACAATGTCTCTTTTGTAAAACCAACCACGTACATAGAATAAGTTTGAAATGATTTGTTAACAAAGAAAATGACAAAAATGATTAGGAGGTGTTATGCCGATGACTTTGCAATGACCTCCCTTACAATTTTGCTTGCAAATATTATCACATTTGGTAGCATCTTCGCTACCAGGAATGCAACGTCCAATGTGATTGTCGGTGCAACAGTTCAAACCATCTACTTCAAACAAACCTGAAATTTGAATTTCATTATATGTATTTTTCATATCTATTACAAAAATTTTGAAAGGTAAAGTAACATAATGAAATATGAAAGAAAAATATATAAGTTAATTATTTGTCTATTTTCTAGATATGAAACAAATTTATTGTTGTATGTAACTTTAAATGATCATTTGCACACTTCATTATATAGTTAAATATAATAAACCATTATACTAATTGTTAATATAAAAACAAATGTTTATAGACAGAAGAAACAAACCTGTTGATGCTATCAACATAACTACGAGAACAGAAAATATCAAACTATTCAATTTGCCCATCTTTTCTTTCAAATTATATTGTATTTGTTGTTGTTTATCAACTTAGGAAGAGACTCTTTATATAGTATTTCTTCTTAAGATACAACCTTTATAGAATAAAAATGGTAATATGATGATTTTCATCATGATTTTGTTCTTTTACTCTTTTGCTACTTGGTAATAAAATCCTTTAATTACAAAAAAAAATATTTGATCAACTAGACATTTAAGGAAAAAGTAAAGTAAAAAAAGTAATATATGACTCTACTTAATTAGATGCATTTTTGTTATATAGCATGAAATTCCCCTTTTTTTTTTATATAGAAGTCAAAACTTTTCATATATAAAAGGAATAAAGATAAACTATCATGATTCTTGGAGATATAGGCATTTTAGGGAAACAAGTTATGGGTTAGTATACATGCTATTGTTGTGGATTTAAAGCCTTAGAGTTTTTCGATTAGATTTTTTTATTCGAGGGGGCAGACTATTAATATCTACTTTTGATTTAGATTAATATTTGGAAATTCTTATATTGAGGAAAATGCATTTATGGTCTTAGCCCTAGATTTTAATCATTTTGCCAAGGTTGACTTTTCAAATCAACATTTGACTTTTACATTAATCTGACCTAATCATAGTGAATAATATTATGAGATATTTAAGGCTAAAAGTTCACAGAGTCCCCATTCTTTATTAAATTTTATGTCAAGTAAGATTGTAATGACCCTCCATGTTGTTTTTACCTTAATGCCTTCTTTTCAACGTTTATAGTGTTCATATAGCGATCCCAAGTCATTTATGCCTTGTTGGAGTTGACTGCTCGGTCGTCTGGTCATTCATTTAGGTTTTTAGCCCATTCCCCTAGTTTGAAGATTTTGAATCTTGAATAGTTGACTTTAGTCAAAACTTCAGGTAAACAACCTCATAATGGAATTTTGACGGTTCCATCAGCTCCAGAATGGTCATTTTAGGCTAGTGACATGGTCATCTCAATTCCCGAGGCTTTCAGCGCGAGTTTGTGCCATTAGGCGTTTTAGCTTTTAAGCTTTGGCTTAAATTTGACCTTGGTCAACATTCTTGGTAAAAGTGCTCTGATTGAAATTTTGTCAGCACGTTTAGCTTTGGAACATCGAGTTTGATCTAGAAGGACCTTTGGTTCGGGTCCTAAGGCTTCTGGTGTGAATTTGAGCACTTAGACGAGATGTTGGAAAGCTTAAAGGCTTAGAGTTAACTTTGGTCAACATTCAGAGAATTAATTGTCGTATGAGAATTCTGTCAGCGTCATTAGCTTCGGAATGTTGAATTTGGTCTAGTAGGACTTTTCGTTTGGGTCTTGAGATCTTCTTTTTTATTATTGGGTGTTTAGGCGAAAAGTTGAGTTTTAGGCCTAATGGGTCTTGAGGAGTATTTCTTTCATAGCAATCCTTTTACAGAAATCTGACAATTTCATTGAGTCCGGAATGTCAAATTTAGTGGGGTAGCATAGTTAGTTAATTTTTATCGGGTCCCGAATGAATCTGAGGGTCAATTCTGAGACTTTGAAAAAAATGGAAAAAATCTGATATCTGGTGGAGGCTTTTAGTGACCAGAAAATGCCTTTTTTTTAGTGACCAGAAGTCCTTTTAGCAACTAGATCAGCCATTATTTAAAGCCGAAAATCAGCATTCACCCCTCATTTTCTAAACGCGATTTCTCTCTCATTTTAGCTCCATTTTGGGTGATTCAAAGGTTAGGTTGCTAGAAATTGGTGTGTCTACGCATTGTAGTGCTCGGGGACTGTCAGGGGGACCTCCGTTTGAGGTAATTTTTCGAGCTTTAGTTGTTGTCCTCTCTCCTTCTTTAGCTTTAATGGTGATTGAAATGCATGGGCTGATTTCGGGCTTTTTCGAGCACTGAATTGTGTTCCGTTTTGGGACACAAGTTCGGGGAGGTAAAGTGAACCTTTTTATAGAGTCAATTTCGGGATTCCCGATGCGGGTCCCACAATTCCATTTTAGACCCGATTATGGGTTCATCTTCAAAAAATGCAATTTTGGTGTCAAAACGATCGTATTGACGTTGTGATTCTATTTTTGATAGTTCGGCAGTGTTTCGAGGTTGTACGGATGGGAAAAGATACTGCAACGTGATTTAGAGTGCACGCGATCGGCCTACAAGTAGGTTACGACTTCCCTTTCCTTAGACTGAGCATGATTAAGTAATTTTATATTGATTTGTATGAACTTGGGGTTGAATTGGTTGCTAATCATGTTAAATTCCTAGAATCTATGCCTTAGGCTACTTTTTCAGGTATTTCGGGTGGTTGAAGCATATCTATTGTATTTGTTGATCATCCTCACCTTGTGGTGTGCCTTATTTGTGATTTGTGAAAATTGTTGGAGCATGTTTAGCCTTAGTCTAGGCTTAGGCTAGTGATTGCCACAAACTTGAGTCATTTTGGAGCCGTTAGGCCTTGTAATATTCCCGGTGTCACTTCGAACGACTTAGCTCCTTGTAGACTGATGTAGCATATCTGAGTCTAATAGGTTGGGCCTTAGGTAGGCAGTAACACCGCTCTTGGAACCATATATCCATAAATCCCTTATGTCTGTTAGTTTCGGTGTCCTGATTCTTGGTGTGGAAGCTACTCATCGATTCTGGTTGGACATGGTTCGGGATGGAGTGATCTATTGATAGCTCTCAGATTGGTGTTACTCCCTGTGATGCTCGGTTGGCGCTTGATCCTATTTCTAGACGATTTGCCACTATTCGTGGTTCAAGTCCCCCAATTCACTCCACCGGGCGTGGTTCATGTCCACCGCCATTTGCAATCATGGTTCAAGTCCACCGCTCCTTACGGCTTGGTTCAAGTTCTTGGTCATATTTATACGTGGTTAAGTCCACGATTATCCTTGGCCCTTGTTAAAGACCTCGGTTACTCCAAATCTCGGTTCATGTCCTTGATCTTCCATCTTCAATTCGGTTCAAGTCCTTAGCCCATATCAGTTCTGGATGAGCTTCATGCATATGGATTGGTTCGGTTCGAATCTGCGGAAAGTTGTGGAAATCTTGGAAACTTCGTCGGGTTCTCTTATTCCATTTTAAACTCTTCCGTGTACCTGTCGGGCTTATGAGAGTCCACTCGGGTTTTACTTTTAGCTTGCGTACGAGTGTGCCCGTCAGGTTTATGGGATCCCGGCTGGATTTAGTTAGTTATTCTCTTTTTCTTTGTGTGTTAGTACACTCATGTGCATACCTGTTAGATTTCTTGTTCCTGTTTCTGGTAAAGTTTTAGACTTTTGCATTTCATATTACTTTTGCTTTTCTTGCTCAATCAACCTACGAAGCCTACTAGGTACCTATTGTTTTGGTACTCATACTACACTCTGCATCTGTTTTCGTGATGCAGGTCCGAGCACCAGCAAACAACGTTGACATCGAGCCTGCTACAGTCTGATCCAGAGACGGGGGTGAGCACTTGGAGTTTTGTGCTATACCAGTCTCCATCTATATATATTGACTTCTCTTTTGCTTTTTGAGACAATCTTATTTCTGTGGTCCACTTTTGGGAGTTGTACTCATTTTGTTAATAGCTCTGTACATGGGACTTCAAGGTTCTGGGAGGGATTTCTTATTTGTATATATTTTTTGGCTTCCTTCCGCTTCTTTATCTATGATTCATGTTATTTATGTTATTGTTTTAGTTAAATTTAGTTTTCTTCCCTCAATCCCTTTATTTGTAGTTCCAGGATACAGGTTTCGTTGCCTACTGGCTACTGGTGGGTTATAGTAGGCACCATCATGACTCGAGGAATCGGATCGTGACAAAGATTGTGATAAGCATAGTTTATCTAAGGAAATATTTAAACTTTATATGCTTTACGACACTCTAGTTCGTATGTTGAGAACTTTTTAAAGGGATACCCATGCAAGCATCTTATATATCATTCCTAATGTATCACAAACTAGGGTAAGAGGATAGACTCCCTATAACGACCTGTTTCCGCTGTTAGGGAAAAGAAAGAAGAGAAATTGGGCCATCTTTCCCGAGAGAGGCCGCTTTCTCTCAGGCCAGCAGTCTTCTACTTCTAGTCGACTGCTCTATGACGGGCCTCCTTTAGGATAGGATCCTCCTTGGTCCTTTTTTCACTAATGGTCTCACCATTTTTTAGTAGTATTAGTTCGCGCGAGGGACTTTTTTATCGCTTGCCTTTCCACACCACATTAATTAGGATAGGTGGGTGAGACCAGGGTCAGCCGACCTAGAAGAAAACACACCAAGTTGTTTCGGAATCGGAAAAAAGAAGCGGTTTTCCGCACAGCTTGCTCATAGTGCAGGTCCCATTCTTCTGGTCATGTCTTTTCCTCATTCTTCTGAAAAAAACCATTAGGGAAAGAATTGGGGGCAGAAAACTTTTGAGTAGTGACTTGAAAATTCCTAGCCTAGTCCAGATTTGGACCAAATCTGAGTCATGTGAGGTCTAGGGAAATCTGGTAATGAATAAGAGACTTAATAATTAATTTCGTAACATGAGTGGATAGCTAAGACGTTAACCCGTACTTTATGGAATCGAATTCAGGCGAGTAGAACTCCCGAAATAGATCTTAGCATGAACAGGTAGCTCTTGAACATTAAGGGTTGAAGGTGTGTTGTGAAATAGGGTTTTTAAACTCTAATTTCGACGTTCTGTCTCCGCGCAAGGCGCCAGGGCAGGATTTATTCCACCAGGCGGGGCCGCTGTGGCGGGATGGGGTTCGCCATAGCGGCCCAGTCGCAAATTAAGTCAAGATTAAACCGCAAAAACGTTTTTATGCTGCAATTTTCGTTCTTGAGAGCTAAGAAACGATCCAGGGAAAGTTCTTGACAGTTTTTCACCTCTTCTAGAGCGAATGGAAAGGATTTTACTCCCCTAATCCATTTTTCGATCCGTAGAAGTTAGATTCTTGTGTGACTATCATTCGGGGAGGGTTTTGAGCTGAAACTAATGGTGGAAAATGCCCTATGATGGGTATTGAGATCTTAGGTTTGGCCTAGGGTTGATAATTTTGATTGTAATATGGGTAATTAGGCCTCGTTTATTGATCCTTGCATTAAATTGTTGTTTTTAGATCACCAACAAAAGGAACGAATCTGGAAAGGGAAGATTCAAGTGCCTTAGGGGGATTCAATCTTGGTTTCGAGGTAGGTGATGGTTTGATTTTATGTTTGTGTGATGTATGTTGGTAATTGCTTCATTGTAATTCATGTATGTATGTGAATGAAGCACTATTGATCAAACCTAATGAAATAAGTATGAATGAACAAATGTACGCCATGATTTAACACTTGATTGTATGATTATGAGTATGTACATTACGAGTGTGAATGTGATTGTGGTTGTATTGATTAGATCGGGTTTCACGTTCTAACACATACATTGGATCGGGTGTCACGTTCCGACACATATATTGGATCGGGTGTCACGTTTCGGCATACTAATTTGGATCGAGTGTCACATTTCGGCACACTAACAGTTTGGGTATGGGTTCCATGAAAGGACCGTTGTATTGTTATATCTACTTATTATTGAGAATGTGGACTTGTACATTAATCCTGAAATGTTAACTGATGTATATATATTCTATACATGTCATATTTACTATGTTGTGACTGCCTATATATGTTTCACTTATTGGAATAGTAACGTGATCCTACCAGTATACTCTGGTTGTGTACTGATACTACACTTGCTCGTTCTTTTATGAGTACAGGGCATCTTCAGGCGGCTATTGGTAGACCTCAGCCAGGAGATCAGTAATCGAGACCGGATTTCAAGGGTTAGCCGGTTCTTTAAGGCTGTCGTGGAGTCTTTCCTATTGCTTAGTCCATTTCTTTTGGACTTAGACTATTTAGATATTTCTTATGTTAGTTAGGGTTATACCTCTTTTCTTAAACTTATTGCACTTTAGATGTTTTGGTACAATGACTTTCAAGTTCTAGGGGTTAAACTTCAGCGTTAGTTTGGTTAGTTATTTATTAAAACCTTTGGAGTTTATGGTAACTCTATATAATTTCTGCATTTAAACCTGCTTCAGTGTCTTTAAATGCCTTAAATTTCGTTAACTTAGTAAGATGAGTTGTAGTAATGGTTCTCCCACTGAAGGGTTAGTGTGGGTGCCACTCACGACGGTCTAGGTCGTGACACTCCCAACCAAAAAGAAGGAGAAGTATTGGAAGACCACAAAATCTAGAGCAAAACCGTGTTTGAAGATGAATGATAAAAGACCACTAAGTTTTTATGAGAAGTTTGTTGACAAGCTTGTCACAATAGGAAAACTTGTAAACACATATATGCCAAAGAAGATACTTCCTTTGTCCAAACAAAATCTGGTTGTCACGTGTACATGCCTCTAATGTATGAAAACATAATAAAAAGATAAATACAAGTCTTAATATCTTTGTTTCTCAAAGAGAACAAAGCACGAAATTAGGAACTAGATCTGTGGGGATGATAAGCAGGTAACTCTCACAATCCTTTGAAAACCTCATAGAAAGATGAAGAAGAATGATCATATGGGTCCGAGCTCGGAACCTACACAAGTGTAGAAGAAAGGAGTGAGTACCAAATAACACGGTACTCAGCAAGAAACCCCCTCAACAAGGTAAAACTAAGCTAGAATACGAGTAATCCTTACATTCCAACCAAACCACCTCAACTATAACTTGCATAGAAATCAGCCTAACCTAACCATTAACAATGAACAAGGCTTAACAATCATAGCCCAACAGTCACAGTCAAATAATCAACAAGTGTCAAGTATGTCAATCACAAGTATCAAGAAGATCAATCACAAGTTTCAAACGGATCAATCACAAGTGGATCAATCACAAGTATTGAGTAGATCAATCGCAATAGTGAAACACTTGACGAAACCATTTACCATTGACACAATAACACTAGACGGAATAATTTCTCTTCGACTTTATATAATGTCACTTGCTGGAATCATTTCCAGTCAGCACTATATCACTAACCGGAATCATTTCACTTCGACTTTATATAATATCACCTTACGGAACCATTTTACATCGACACAATATCACTAGCCGAAACCATTTCCCTTTGCCTTAATATAATATCACTTGCCGAAACCATTTTCCATCGACACAATATAACATGTCTCATCATAGTACATAGAAATCAATGCAAATAAGTAATTTCACACCATAAGGAGGAGACAATAAACTCAAGCAATTCAAGTCAATAAAAATGCCCTCAAAGCATTTCATCGATCAACAAATTAAGGTCTACAACAAGGAAATTCATAAAACACAACAATCAACATGTTGCCTTTTACAGTTAATCCTTTTTTATTTATTAATATCAATCAAGTGGAGTAATTGAAATCATCACCTCATTCCCACTACTCCCTAACACATATAATGAAGGAAAATACCTGATTCTACAAGTTTTCAAGGTTTAGAAGTTCACTTGACAATTTTGGAAATGAGGTTTGAATCCAAAGATCTTTACTTGAAAACATTACCCAAGGCATTTGAAACTCATTCGTGAAAACCATTTCAAAAAAGGAGTTAAAATGAGTTCATAATCACCATTTTACTTAAGAACTCAAGCTCTTGAAAAACTGTCATGACCCAGGGGTACCCCTTAGATGTAACAAGGCGTATAGAACCCCGAAGGACTCCATACAAGCCACCTAGCTCTCATAACATAAGCAATAGAACAATAAGAGTAAAAATACATTTCAAGTCTTAAAGGTTTTCAGAAAAGAAAGTGGAAGTCTAGACTTGTCTCAATATAGCCATCTATTACAATACTTGAATAAAATAGGGCCTAACCCATACAGCATGTCTGAAAAGGGAAATATAATAAAGGAAACTACATCATGAGATAAAGTCGTCATCAAACCATGAGGATTCACCAACAAGCTCGGAAGATAATCAAATCCAAGCACTAGCCACTAGAATGATCACCTCGAGAACCAGACCCTACACTTGGGGAAAATGTAGGAAAAGTAGGGGTTAGTACAAAATAAGCTAAATATTGTAGCTATGTATAAAAACATTTAAGATATGCAAAAAAGGACATTTCATTTGAAAGCAAGCAATTTGCCAAGTTTGAACATTATATGAGACATTAGAAGTCATAAGTCATAATCAAAGACAACATAAGTTAAAATCATCATTATACCTTTGAACTCATATACAAGCCTCTTGAGTAACCATAGGTCATAAGTCATTTTCTTATTGTGGGAAGAATAGCCTTAACCGACATAGAGACCATGTGAGCTAAACATGATAACCCGGTGTCTCCCACACCGAAAAGGGTTGTTCTACTTGCCTAAAGTAGAACCATGAACTCTTAGCATTGGTGGATCCACAAGCTACATAACCTATTGGGCACATAGTTTATGGGATAAGGAGATTGCTACTAGAAATCCAGCCTCAATTAACGGGAGATCTTCCATCTCATTGTCTATATCCACTCGGTGCTAAGCATAATTCCCACAGAATACTTATTAAATCTTACTTAACTCATGTCTCATGGAAGGATTTCCTTGAAAATCAATCCAAGTTAGTTCATTAGGATAGCTCTCATTCATTGATTCAATTAGGTGTGAATAGCCTTTCAACCTAAGAATCCTTTCTTTGTGAGAAGAACTTTCACATCATGGTTGTAAGTTTTTCATGAGAACAACCTTTCAATAACACAAAAACACAATCAACATTGGCACTTTACTCTCAAAGCACCCTTAAAGCAATTTCATAAGTTTCATAAGATCATGCATAAACTCACACTTTGCCCTTCTAAGGTTCAAAGTCGCCATCAATCACCAAGTCTAGAATTTAAGCATTAGATAGGGATTTCATCATAACTTCATATAATTCTATCAATTCATACATTAGATCATAAAAATTCTTCTTTCACAATCAACAACCCAACCTATGAGATCACAATTTGGGGAAATATGGGGTTTGCATGGGTTCATAAGGAAATCATCATTAAAACATTTTAGATCATCAATTCATGCATATTTAGACATAATTACAACATTAAAATCAGTAAATCAAAGAACCCATGGAGAATGAAGAAAACGCTAGCTAATTGGGGAATTCTACCATTTGAAATTGAAGATTTTGAGAGAGCTCCATGGGTGAAAGCTAACCATGGATGAAAACCACCATACCTCAATCACAATGCCCAAAGAAATTGATTTGGAAAAGCCTTCTCTCGAAACCCTAGTTGATTCTCCTTCTTCTTCTTTTTCTTGGAGTTTTCTAGAGAGAGAATTTTTTTTTGAGAGGATGAAGTTTTGGGAATTGATTTGGGTTTTAGAAATAATGAGATGAATGACGTAATTTAGTGATCTAAAATACTTATATAGGTTGTCTAAATTAGGCTAAAACGAGATCACTTAATATTAAGTAAAACCAGAAAAACCCCAAAGTGCCCATAATTTTAACCCCTAAACCAGCTCCCAGGTCCCATCCACGAGACCTCACTGACGGACCGTGGTTGGACCCACAACCTATGCTGGTGAACCGTGGTTTGGGTTCTGAGAGCTAATTTTCAGGCTTGGACCTACGGCCCCCACCCACGGGGCATGGACAGATCAACGGGGCACAGGTCCTTTCGTTGGTCACTGCCTCGACAATTTTCTAGGGATCCTCCTCAAGGGCCCATGGCTGGTCCTTGAGGGGTAGTACCTTGATGTTCTAACATGAAATCCTCTATTTTAAGTACGAAGAGTTACATCCATGACTCTAACCCTTATGTTAAACTCTAGTTTAGCCTACTAATTTCTGGAGTGTTATAATATCTCCCCCTTGGAAATATTCATCCTCGAATGACAATCTAGACACCTTACGGAAGTAAAGACTCATCACTAGCAGCCCATCATGCATGAAACATCAAAATATTGCACAATTCAAAGGAGGAAACATCAACTATCAACTCCATCTCAAACATAATCAATGCACCACAAGGAAGTAGGAACTACCTTCTCCAAACTAAAAGTATGCTCAACAAAATCTCAAAGAGCATTTATGCAATATACTTCCAAAAAGCACAACTAAGCATGTTCAACAATTCATCTCATTAAGCATATAGGCAACTCTTACTTAATGCACAACAAAATGAGGAAAATGGATCTTAAAACCTCACTTTCTTACTAAACATGAATTTCTCAAGAACGTCCATAACATAAGGAAATCATGGAAATACAAATATAACAAACATGACTCCCAAAACAAGAAAACGCGAGAGGAACTATTTACGTCAAGCTTGAATAGGAGTAGAAGGAAAGAGATAAGGATATCGGGACTTCATATCAGTCTCGGCCTCCCAAGTAGAACCCTCAACTAAATGATTTCTCCATAACACGTTCACAAAAGCTATTTCCTTGTTTCTCAATCTGTTGACTTGTCGGTTTAGGATCTCTATCGGAACCTCTTCATATGAAAGACTTTCATCAACTCCCAACCCTTCTAGGGGAATAATGGATGTCGAATCTCCAATATACTTCTGAAGCATAGAAACATGAAATATCGGATGAACCGGAGCCAACTCATTTGGCAAATCCAACTCATAGGTAACCTTCCCAATACATTTCAAAATTTGGTATGGGCCTACATATCGGGGACTAAGTTTCCCTTTCTTGCCAAATCTCATCACACCCTTCATAGGTGAGATTTTCAAATAGACCCAATCGTTAACCTCAAGTTCTAAATCCCTTCTTGTCACATCGGCATAAGACTTTTGTCTACTTTGAGCCGTTCTCAACCTCTCTCTATAAGCCAAACTTTCTTAAGGGCTTCATAAACTAGCTCGGGACCTATCAAAGCAACTTCACCCACCTCAAACCAACTAACCGGAGACCTACATCTCCTACCATACAAGGCTTCAAAGGGAGACATACTGATACTTGAGTGATAACTATTATTGTAGGCAAACTCTATTAATGGCAAGTGGTCATCCCAATTACCCTTGAAGTCTATCACGCATGCCCTTAACATATCTTCCAATGTTTGGATGGTACGCTCCGCTTGCCCATCGGTTTGGGGATGAAAAGTCGTGTTAAGCTTAACCTTAGTGCCAAGACCTTTTTGGAATGACTTCCAAAAGTGAGAGTAAATTGAGTACCCCGATCGGAAATAATAGACAGAGGAACTCCATGCAATTTCACCAGTTCCGTTATATACAACATAGCATAGTCTTCTGCCGAAAAAGAAACCTTGACGGGAATAAAGTGGGCTGATTTTGTCATCCGATCTATAATGACCTAAATAGAATCATGTTTTCTCCAGATGCGAGGTAAACCGATAATAAAGTCCATGTTTACTTCTTCCCACTTCCAAGTGGGACTACTTATATCTTGGGATAAGCCTCCCGGCCTTTGGTGCTCAACCTTAACTTTTTGACAATTAGGACATTTGGCCACAAATCTCGCAATATCTTTCTTCATCCCATACCACCAATAGACTTCCCATAGATCACGGTACATCTTGGTGGCTCCCGGGTGAATAGAATACCGAGAACTATGGGCTTCCTCTAAAATTTGTTCCCTCAAACCATCAACATTCAGAACACATAACCGACCTTAGTACCTAAGCACCCCATGTCCCCCTTGGGAGAAAGCCTCAACGGACTTCTTAAGTACTACCTCTTTCAACTCAACTAATAAAGGATCAAGACCTTGCTTAGACTTCACATCCAACACAAAGGACGATTCGGCAACCATTGTGGACCATGACACCACCCTTGGTGGAATCCACTAGTTGAACACCTAGTCGGGTCAACCTATGCACATCTGGAACCAACTCTTTCTTTTCATCCTCTACATGAGCCACACTACCCATGAACAATCTACTAAGAGCCTTCGCTACCACGTTAGCTTTGTTGGGGTGATAAAGGACACTCATATCATAATTCTTCAAGAGTTCTAGCCACCTTCTTTGGCGAAGATTCTAGTCCTTTTGACTAAACACATAGTGTAGACTCTTGTGATCGGTAAAAACATCCACATAGACCCATACAAATAATGCCTCCATATTATTAAGGCAAACACAACCACCGCTAACTCAAGGTCATGGGTAGGATAATTCTTCTCATGGAATTTAAGTTGCTTTGAAGCATAGGCAATCACCTTACCAATTTGCATGAGCACACATCCCAACCCCACTCTAGAGGCATCACAATACACCACAAAACCATCCGTACCTTTCGATAAGGTCAACACCGGAGCAGAAGTAAGTCTATCTTTCAACTCTTGGAAACTTTTCTCATAAGCTTCCGACCACACAAACTAGCTTTCTTTTGAGTCAAAGTCGTCAAAGGAGAAGCAATGGAAGAAAATCCCTCAACAAACCTCTATAATAACCGGTCAAACCCTAAAAGTTTCTAATGTCGGAAGGAGTTAGAGGTCTAGGACAACTCTTGACCACATCTGTCTTCTTAGGATCTACCTCAATACCCTTGCTTAACACAATATGACCAAGGAAAGCTATGAATCTTAACCAAAATTCACACTTGCTAAACTTTGCAAAAAGTTATTGGTCCTTAAGAACTTGCAACACAATTCTCAAATGGTCAACATTCTCATTTTAACTCCTTGAATAAATCAAAATATCATTGATAAACACAATCACAAACATGTCTAGGTATTGCCTAAACGCTCTATTCATCAAGTCCACAAACGCCGCCGGAGCATTAGTCAATCTAAACGACATTACCATGAACTCATAATGACCATACCGGGTTCGAAAATCCCTCTTGGGAATATCAACCCCTCTCACCCTCAATTGGTGATAACCCAACGAAGATCAATCTTGGAGAAATAACTAGCCCCTTGAAGTTGGTCAAACAAGTCATCAATTCTTGGAAAAGGATACTTATTCTTGATGGACACTTTATTCCATTGATGATAATCAATGCACATTCAAAGAGATACATCTTTCTTTCTAACAAATAACACGAGAGCACCCCATGGAGAGATACGCGGTCGAATGAAACCATTATCCAATAAATCCTTTAGGTTCTCTTTCAACTCGGCCGGGGCCATTCTATAAGGAGGAATAGAGATAGGTTGCGTATTTGGAAAAAGGTCAATACCAAAATATATTTGCTGCTCGGGAGGAATACCAGGCAAATCATTGGGGAAAACTTTTGGGAACTCATTAACCATGGGAACCGACTCAAGAAAAGGGGTTTCAGAATCTACATCCCTCACCCTAACAACATGGTAAAAGAAACCTTTCGAGATAATCTTTCTAGCTTTAAGGTAGGACACAAATTGACCTCTAGGCATAAAATTTCCCCCTTTCCACTCTAAGATAGGCTCATTTAGAAAATGGAATCTAAACACCTGAGTTCTACAATCAATAGAGGCATAAAATGCATGCAACCAATTTATACTAAGAATCACATCAAAGTCTAACATATCACGCTCTACCAAGTCTACCAAATTAATCTTATGGGATAGGAAATGGAACATCTCCTATATACCCTCTTAGCCACCACAGAATCACCAACAGGGGTAGAGACAGAAAAAGGTTTTAAAAGCACTTTCGGGGAAACATCGAATCTCATCACCACATAAGGCGACACAAAAGATAAAGTAGCACCGAGATCCAACAAGGCATACACATCAATAAGAAAGACTTTTAACATACCGATCACTACGTTCGGGGAGCTCGCTTGGTCACTTCGGGATTAAAGAGCATAAAAGTGGTTTTGCTTTGGGCATTGGAGTCTGAACCGCTTAGAGGAGCTTGCTTTCTTTCCCTTCCCTTTGCCACAAGCATGGAGAAATCTCTCATCTTGTAGCTACTCTTCCCGCAACTAAAACATCCATCGGTGTCGACTAGGCACTTACCATCGTGTTTTTTCCCACATTTGGCACATGTACATTTAGCAAAAGAAGACCCACCTCTATTTCCTCCTTGAGGTTTAGGGTTAGACACCCTTTCCTTATTAGACTTAAGAGGAGCACTATATGAATCTTGACCGGAAAACCTTTGTCAAAATCTAGGTCGACCTTTTCCATCGGACCTTGAGTTGGAGAAATTTCCATCACCTATTCTAGCACTTTTTACCTCTCTATTCTTCTCCCTAAGTTTTGATTCGTGAAATTGTTGAGCGTACACCATAAGTATTGAGATATCCATGTCATGGAGGAGAATTGTCGTACGATACTCATTTTCAACCAAGTCGGACACACCCGACACAAACCTACTCATCTTAGCCCTTAAGTCCACCACCATAGTTGGAGAATATTTGGAGATTTGGGTGAACTTTAGAGCATACTCCTTAACACTCATACTTCCTTGACGAAGGTTGATGAACTCTTGTACCTTTGCCTCCCTCAACTCTAGGGGAAAGAACTTATCAAGAAATGTCGATTTAAATAATTCCCATTCTACTGGGCCCTCTCCTACGAGTCTCTCTCCCTTCCATTGATCATACCACACTTGAGCCGCATCTTTTAGTTGGTAGGCAGCTAACTCTGCCTTCTCTTCCATAGATACCCCATAATATCAAGTACTTTATAAATCTCGTTGATAAGCCTTTGAGGATCTTCTTCCACTTTGGAGCCATAAAATTCCGTAGGGTTCATTCGTGAAAAATCCCTCACTCTTGAAGCAGCCAAATTCACATTAGGATTCACCGAAGCTACAATTTTTCTATTGACTTGAGCCGTCACAGCTTGAGCCAACATTTGGATAGTTGACCTAAACTCCACATAGGTCACATTCTCAACCAAAGGAACTATCGGAGCTTGGGGAGCTTGAGTAGGAAATCCTTCATTCACATTATCATCCTTTATCCTTCTTGCATTAGCCCTTCGTGTATTCATATCTTGAAGACACAAGAGAATGATTAGGAGAGAGATATTTTTTGAGTTAAACTCTAAGGCACGACTTTAAGAGTAATGAAAGAAGTGGAGTTTCCTAAACTTCTTGTAGCCTCTCATTCATAAGTGTGGCGCGCTTCACACTCATGAACAAGACTCCACTAGACGTGGCTTATGAGACATCATCATAGAATCATTCTAAACCTCGTGCCCTGATACCAAATTTGTCACGACCCAGGGGTACCCCCTATATATAACAAGGCGTATAGAATCTCGAAGGACTTCATACAAGCCATTAATTTCTCATAACATAAGAAATAGAACAATAAGAGTAAACACACATTTCAAGTCTTAAAAGTTTTCATAAAAGAAAGCGGAAGTGTAGACTTATCTCAATATATCCATCTATTACAATACTTGAATGAAATAGGGCCTAGCCCATACAAAATGTCCGAAAAGGGAAATACAATA
The DNA here is from genome assembly GCA_029582605.1 of Solanum gracilifrons. Lineage (NCBI taxonomy): Eukaryota > Viridiplantae > Streptophyta > Magnoliopsida > Solanales > Solanaceae > Solanum > Solanum gracilifrons. The sequence goes on along the minus strand of JAJOOH010007315.1, from coordinate 23,459 downwards.
AATAAAACTACAAGTCATCCTCAAACCATGAGTACTACCAACAAGCTCGGAAGATAGTCAAATCCAAGCACTAGCCACTAGAATGATCACCTCGAGAACCGGACCCTACACTTGGGGAAAATATAGGAAAAGTAGGAGTTAGTACAAAAATGCATTAACTATGGTAGCCCTGCATAAATACATTGAAGATATGCAAAAAAAGATATTTCATTTGAAAGCATGCAATTTTTCCAAGTTTGAACATCATATGAGACTTAAGAAGTCATAAGTCATAATCAAAGACAACATACGTTAAACTCATCGTTAAACCTTTGAACTTATATACAAGACTCTTGAGTAACCATAGTTCATAATTCATTTTCTTATTGTGGGAAGAATAGCCTTAACCGACATAGAGACCATGTGAGCTAAACATGATCACCCGGTGTCTCCCTCACCGAAAAGGGTTGTTCTACTTGCCTAAGGTAGAACCATGAACTCTTAGCTTAGGTTGATCCACTAGCTAGATAACCTATGCGGCACATAGTTTATGGGATAAGGAGATTTCTAGTAGAAACCCGGTCTCTACTAACGGGATAGCTTCTATCTCATGAGACCTCTTCTAGAAACCCGACATCAACTAACGGGAGAGCTTCCATCTCATTGTCTATATCCACTCGGTGTTAAGCGTAATTCCCATGGAATACTTATTAAGTCTTACTTAACTCATGTCTCATGGAAGGATGTCCTTGACAATCAATCCAAGTTAGTTCATTAGGATAGCTCTTATTCATTGATTCAATTAGGTGAGAATGGCCTTTCAACCTAAGAATCCTTTATATGTGAGAAGACCTTTCACATAATGGTTGTAAGTGTTTCATGAGAACAACCTTTCAATAACACCACAACAAAATCAACATTGGCACTTTACTCTCAAAGCAACCTTAAAGTAAGATCATGCATAAACTCATACTTTGCCCTTCGAAGGTTCAAAGCCACCTTCAATCACCAAGTCTAGAATTTAAGTATTAGATAGGTATTTCATCATAACTTCATGTAATTCTTTCAATTCATACATTAGATCATAAAAACTCTTTTTTCACAATCAACAACCCAACCTATGAGATCACAGTTTGGGGAAATATGGGGATTTGCATGGGTTCGTAAGGGAATCATCACTAAAACATTGTAGATCATAAATTCATGCATATTTAGACATAATTAAACCATTGAAATTAGTAGATCAAAGAACCCATGGTGAATGAAGAAAATCCTAGCTAATTAGGGAATACTACCATTTGAAATTGAAGATTTTGAGAGGGCTCCATGGGTGAAAGCTACCTATGGATGAAAACCACCATACCTCAATCACAATGCCCAAAGAAATTGATTTGGAAAAGCCTTCACTTGAAACCCTAATTGATTCTTCTTCTTCTTCTTGGAGTTTTCTAGAGAGAGAATTTTTTTTGAGAGGATGAAGGTTTGGGAATTGGTTTGGGTTTTAGAAACAATGAAATGAATGACTTAATTTAGTGGTCTAAAATACTTATATAGGTTGTTCTAAAATAGACTAAAACGACATCACTTAATATTAATTAAATTTGGAAAACCCCAAAGTACCCCTAAACTTAACCCCCAAACCAATTCCGAGGTCCCATCCATGAGACCTCACTTACGGACCGTGGTTGAACCCATGGTCCGTGCTGGTGAACCGTGGTTTGGGTTCTAAGAGTTGATTTTCAGGCTTGGACCTACGACCCTCACCCACGAGGTGTGGACTGACCAACGGGGGGTAGGTCCTTCCGTTGGTCACTACCCAGGTGATATTTGTCGTAATCAATGACACAACTTTCAATTCAAGTGTCTACGATCATGCAATAGTATAATAACCCAACCAAGGGTTGAGGTCGTCCCAATAAAGTGGTTTTGAGAATTTATAGAAAAATAAAATTAAGTTCTAACTAGTCATAGCTAAAGACATTAAAGAGTAAAAACATAGTAAATAATGACACAAAGTATCAAATATCAAATGGGGGTTTTGTCACAAATATATATAAAAAGCAAAGTAACAATGGAATCTAAACAATGAGAGGGGGGTTCTTGGGATGTGACCGGAATAAGGGTTGATCTAAAGTATTAGGTATATACTTTCGATTGAAAAGTTATAGAGTAATAGTTACTAGGCTAAGCTTTAGGTGGAAATAAGTTCTCTCTCGAGCAACTTACCCCGTTTCAAATGGATTCTTCTCGGACACCCATTTGTCGCATGAAGGCCAGCCTACACTTTACCCCACTCACTCTCTCGAGCTGAGTGTTAGGATATGGGACTAGGGATCACCCTCTCGGGTTGAACCTCATGTCAACCCACTCCTTAGGCCATCAATTTAGTGGTCTTAGTTTTACGACCTCTCTATCGAGCAAGCCAAAAACACATAAATAAACTTGTATTTGCAACTACAAATTCATTAGATTCATACACAACCACTAAACGAAATCACAATTAAACTACAAATAAACTATTAGCAAGCAAGACCTAACAAATATCTTAACCCATATTTGCTAAATCACACCCCAAGAATTGGGGTTTTTAGCCACACATCAAATGATAGAAATTTATACCTAAATGAGTTTGCATTCAAATGGGTATGAATATTTAAGTCTTGTTACAGGCCAAGAAAGAAGAATCTAAGAGACCCAACTCCAAATCTTGAAGATGAAAACCCTCTTCTCCTTCAAGTCTCCAAAACCCTCTCACTTAGAGCAAAAATTACTATTCTATTATGAAAATTAAAATAAATGTTCCACTCTTAAAAATTAATAAAGAGTTTAGTATATATAGACTTCAGAAATTAGTGATGGCAGATTGTTCGGCGAGGTTCGTGGGAATCGCCGATTAACTCAGTGATTCAACCTTTGGTGTAGTTCATTGCCATCTTGCACTAGCCTTCAGCATCGTCGTGCTTTGTGTCGTTGGACGACATAGTACTACTTCGCGGAACTATTCGGTGACATGCTGACTACTCCTTTCATCGCCTTTTTGATCCTGCTCCTTCAGGGCTTCGTGTATTAGAACAAAGGGCGAAGTGCGTCCCTTCGGCGAATCGCCAAGTGTGCTTGGCGATGCTCAGGCTTCAGCTTCTTCGTTCTTTTTAGCCTTTTGTTCCTTTTTTGCGCCTAAGTGTCCATGCTTCCACTAAAACTTGAAATACCTGAAACTTAAAGGTTTTTATCAGATATTAAGATAAAATAAGCATTCTAGGACACAATTTTTATTAAAATATAGCCTTGAATGAGTCCAATTTGTGGACTCATCAACACCCCCAACTTAAACTTTTGCTTGTCCTCAAGTAAAACTCAAGTTCAGCAGTTCAAATAGGATGTCTCAAACAGTGCTACACAACACTCAATCATGAATGCACACAACAAGACTCAATCTAGTTATGCAGGAATCAATTGTGCACTCAAAGATTCAAGTTGTGACACACCATTACCAAAGATTCTTATGCTCACAATACTTGTTACTTGTGCAAGTTCAATCTCAACAAAAGTATCTAAATTCCCTCACATGAAGAATGATTTCATATTCAGACACAGAGGTTAATTAATTCAAGATTAGGAATCAAATGCAACGCTCACACTCAAAATGAGGAACACAATGCATGTTTTCACCCATAGGTTTGCCCTTATTTTCCGATCGATATTCGGTCTGGCTCACTCAAGATCAAAAAGGTCTTTCTAAGGCTTGTAATGGGGGTGAGTGCAAAGGTATGGTCATTTAGGCTCAGTGACTTTATCCTCGTGAGATGTGGTATTCTCAAGGCATTCCATTCTTTTACTTTATCAATTCTTTTTCTAGTGTTTCTAAGTCATGTTTTTATTCACCTCCATGGATTGCTTGGAAACCCGATTTCTCTTGTACTTTATTCCACAATTTATTATTATTATTTTTTTGTAAGGGTTCCATTATTATGCAACACCATGGGTTAAGGGAGACTTTTCCTGCACTTCTTGACTTCTCCTTTTCCTTTTCACCACACCCCCAACTTAGGCTTTTGGCCTAAGTTGGCTATTCACTACACCACAAATCAAAAGGATTATAGGTAGTGGTTCAAGTAAGGTCTAGGGTTCATCAAGGTTCTTCCAAATAAAGGTAAGGCTCAAAGGGTGTTCAAGAGAGTTTCACACGCTCACGGGTAGGCCACAAAAGAGGTATATGTTAAATTTGGCTCACACTCTTTAAAGTTGCCTAAGATCATCTCAAGAGGATACCTTTCTAACTCAATTAGACTAACGGGGCAAATTCAAGGTTTATTCATGCATGGTTCAAAGCAAGCTAATCACATAAGGCATCGACACATAAGTTAAACAAGACTACACATTTTCGCTAGTGTGCAACGGTCATTACAAGAGAATCAATTCGATAAATGGCTAATCACAACGAGATGCAAAGAGTTCACGTATTGTTTATGCAACTTCATTTGGCCTCGTCATAGACGTGCATTCATGTTCGTTTAATTGAGAGCACTATTCAAGTCATTGATACTGATCTCAATTTTTTTGCAAAAGAATAGCCACACTCAACTCACGAGGGGTGGCAAAAATGTGCGAAAATTTAAAAAATTTCAGAAGGGTTAAAATCATATTGTCATTAAAAATAAAAGGAGCCTCAAGCTCAAACATCCACAGAAAGCAGATAAATATAATTTTGACACAGAACAAACCAAATATATACACAAAACACAACCATCAGCACAAAAGGTGTGGGCCTCACCCCACCACAAAAAAAAGTATTTGTCCTCAAATACAAATAAACACAGAATCCAAAAGGTAAAATAAAGAAAGACAAAAAGGGAGGTAAAAAGGGAGTCCTGACTAATAGGTCGCTTCATTTTTCTGGGCATCAGTACCCGGAGTGACCACCAAAACGACCAGCTCCACTGGATCCAGCAGTAGGAGACTTTGCCAAAGAAGTTTGCACAGCAGCATCCATCATGATTTCTTCAGTCTCGGCTATATCGTCCGTTGTAACTTTCTCAAACATCTCTTCATCAGTTTCTGTCTCTGATTCAGGGTCGGTTGTATGCTCCATTCCATTTCCATGTCCTGCAGGCATTTCGGGCACATCTGAAATTTCCACTATTCCAAAGATCATGGATATATCGGTGGACTTTAGGTAGTCCACATCTTTCTTCAGCTCTGTAATGGCGGCCTTTAAGGCTATTACTTCCTCTGTGGCTCCTTGATCGTGCTCACACACTACTATCATGGCCTCTAGAGCATCAATAGTAATGCTCAGTGGTCTCACAGCATTGTCGAGGGAAACCTGAATCATGCTTGGAATGGAGCTTTCTAAGTTGGCAGTCCGACAATTAGCAGATTGGGCAAGCTGTCCCATTCGGATCAAGGATGCCTGAGTGATCGGCTCATAGGAGGCAACAGCAGTCGTAGGTCTGGGTGGTAATGAAGCAGCAGAGGGACCTGTAGGGTCAAAGGAATGGTAATGACATCAGATATACCTGAAGGCCAAGGGGCCGGAGTAGGCAAAGATGTCTCTGCAGGTATAGATCTAGTGGCCACAGCTTCCTTCTATTTCTTTTCTACTTGGTCCTTAAGATATTCGGCTTCGATCTTTTGGATAATGGTGGAGGCGGTGGCAGCCAATTCCACATCATTCGTTGCATCTCTAGGCACCCGAGCTCTTTTGCATAGTTCAACAATTAATATCGAGAAAGGGAGAGATGTCTGGCTTTGCTTTGCACGCATATGGATCTCAGAGGCAATGATCATCCCTAGATTTATTCTGGTTTTCTCCATGACGCATCCAAGACAAGCTGTCTTAGCATGGCGAAGGATTGATTCATTCTGTTATGGCATAACTGTGCTACTGATGAATCTGAACCAGTATCGTACAACTACGTTCAGATTTTTCTTCTCAATAGGAACTCTTTTTTCTAACCATGTCGGAGCATTATCATCTGAGACTAGCGGAGCTAACCACTTTTTTATCGCATCCAGCTTCTGTGTCCTGATCAAGTGCTGGTAATGATCATTAGTTTTATCGGACATACCCAAAGATATGTTGATAGACTTACTGTCACAGGCTACCTTCATTCCTCTGACAACCACGTAGTCAACTACTTTAAACGATGAGACTAGCCTTTTCCATTGAGGTACCAATGCACTGTATGCGTCGTAGAACTCTCTAACCCAACTTGGTATGTAAGAGTCGCGATGTCTTGTGAAGATTTGGAATTTGTGGTGTTTCAAGTAATCCATCACCACTGGATACCTATCAATAACCCCATTAATGGAAAGTCGTTTGTCCTCAATGATCGTTATCAGACCTTCCGCCTTTGATCTATTTGTTGATCCATGTTAGAGACCTTGTACTGGAGGTGCCAGCACTAATGCTTGCTCTGGAGCTGGAGGAGTTAGAGTGGTGGATTGACTATTTATGATCCGATATGGATGATGTATCATTTTGGATCGTAATTCATCCCTCTTTGCCTTTGTTCTGTAGTCTTCGTCAGACCCCGCACTCTCACTGTTATATGTGGGTGGCTCAGCGGTGTAGAAGCATGTGCTGTCAGAGCTTGCATCGGATAACTCGAGGGCTTTGCCCTTCCCCTTGCTTTTTGAAGTTGTGGTGGCCTTACCCCTAGGTAGAGGTGCATTTTCACTGATCACAATTCCTTTCTCCCTTCCTCTGGTCGGTTGTTTGGCCATATCTGTAAAACGTTAGAGAGAATAGTTAGTAATTACATTGTAGCACAAAATTGCAGACAAACTCGCCAATCTACTCAGCGAATCGCCAAACCTCTTTGGCGATCATGAATATGTCCACCAACGGTTACAGATCCCACAACACTTAAGATATGAAATTAAGGGCAATTTAGGGTTAGTAGGTGAACTGTCGAGTGATTCAGCAAGCTCAACTTAGCTCGCCGACTGACCTAACATGCCTGAGATTCAACTCACATCTCAAAATCGATCGTACAAACCCCAAAAACAAAATTAAACTATGCATTAATGAAATTCAGCCCAGACCCATAGCACCCATTCATGGTCAACACCCATTATGCATAGCTCACCACATTTAGTTTTAAGGTAAGCAAGTGAAAAAGGAATTCGAACAGTAAAAAACAATTAGGCCCCAATTTACAAATCAGAAGCAGGCATTAAAAAATTTCTACTCATATCAGAGAGATCTAACACGCATTAATGGACACCTAGATTGCAGATGAGGTTGAACTCTTCAAAAGCGAAAGGGGTTTTTTCAGAAACTAACCTTTTTGCTGAGTAAATAAAATTGTAATGCTAGGCGGCAACAAAAATCTGAGTTCCAAGCACTAATCCGTAAATAAAGTACTAATTTAAGGTGAGAAAATGTAAATTACTACCTTGGTGTGAAGTTATGGAGTTTGAAAGTGAGAAAGAATGAAGAAGTGTAACTATTGGCAATATACGAAGTTCAATTTGTGTCCATTTGGCGATATTAGTCGCACTCGCCAACCTACTTGGCGATTCGCTGAGTGGTCATTTACCCCTCCATTTCTGTAAAGCATTAGTTTCTTGGGGATCAGGTTGGCGGGCTGAGTCGAAATCGCCAGACAAGTTGGCAATACGCCGATTACTTTTCGAGTTCACCAAGTTTTACAGGCTCTATATAGCACTTGCATTGAGCCAAATAGTGAATCCAGTAGGGGTCATTGACCTACTTGGCGGTTTGCGGAATAGACTTCTGCTCGCCAATCTTCACTTTTCTGTAATTCCTTCACTTTAACCTACAGCATCAATGCACCATTAATCATAAAAGCAAAAATCTAGTCATTTACGACCTTGGGTTGCCTCCCAAAAAGCGCCTTATTTACCGTCGTGGCATGATGCAAGTCATTGTTCAAGTTTTGTTGTTGGGGTTGGCCATGTCCTCATTAGGCCACCCCATGTTTCTATATGGATGGAGTTAAGGCAACGCATGACTCATCAGGTCCTCGAGCAGTTGGACAGCTTTAGAATGAGACCAAATAATTCGTTTCATTCCTTTGATGTCTTCTTTCAATCCCTCCAGCTCTTTGTCTCGGTCACCTTGCGGAGAATCGTTGAGAGCCTTCCCTCAATGCGTTTGATCTCCTTGTTCTCATTATTTCTTCTATTATGAGGGGGAATGTATTTATCCTTCCTTTTGCAATGAGTTTCGACCTTCACCATATTTCTTTTAAACTCATCCATTTGAGTCATTAGTGCGGTCATCAAGAAATCCTTTTCAACCTCTTGGCTCATTTTAGCCATAATGTCAAGCATTTGGACTATTATTGTATATGGCTGCTTTAATGTACCGCCAGGAAGGAGTTGGTCGACCAAAATCTTGTTTCTGGGCCAAGACTTCATTAGAAGCAATCAAGGAGGATCGTACCGGGAATTTCATGAGTGGGGAATTGAGTTAGCAGTTCATTGAATCTTGCCCATGTCTCATGGATCCGCTCATCCTCCAATTGCTTAAAGGTTAGGATACGATCCCGATACATCATTATCTCTAATGGAGGAAACTCCATTAGCTCCCGAATATTTCTTACCATGCTTGCTTCCCCTGTTTAGATTCAGACAAATCACAAAACAAAAATAAGAATTAAATTAGTAAACTACAACTAAGAAGAACAAAGATTCTACAAATCTAAAAATTCTCAAATAACAGCACTCCCGGCAGCGGCGCCATTTTGATGTTTGTAGGAATCAATGACCCAACTTCCAATTATAGTGTCTACGATCGTGCAATAGTATAATAAACCAACCAAGGATTGGGGTCGTCCCAAGAGAGTGGTTTTGAGAATTTATAGAAAAATAAAATTAAGTTCTAACTAGTCGTAGCTAAAACCGAGTAAAAAATAGTAAATAAAAGGGGGTGACACAAAGTGTCAAATATCAAATGGGGGCTTTGTCACAAATAAATAAAAACAACAAATTAATAATGGAATTTAAGCAATGAGAGGGGAATTCTTGGGATGTGACTGGAATAAGGGTTAATCTAAAGTATTGGGTACATGCTTTCAATAGAAAAGTTATAGAGTAATAGTGACTAGGCTAAGCTTTATGTGGAATAAGTTCTCTCTCGAGCAACTTACCCCGTTTCAAATGGGTTCCTCTCGGACACCCACTTATTGCATGAAGGCCAGCCTACGCCTTACCCCTTCTCCTTCAAGTCTCCAAAACCCTCTCACTTAGAAAAAAAAGTACTATTCTATTGTGAAAATTAAAATAAATGTTCCACTCTTAAAAATTAATAAAGAGCTTAGTATATATAGACTTCAGAAATTAGTGCTGGCGAATCATTCGGCGAGGTTATTTAGAATCACCAATTAACTCGGCGATTCGCCATTTGGTGTAGTTTGTCGCCATCTTGCACTAGCCTTCAGCATCGTAGTGCTCTGTGTCGTTGGGCGACATAGTACTGCTTCGCGGAACTATTCGGCGACACGCCGACTACTCATTTCATCGCCTATTTGATCCTTCTCCTTCAGGGCTTCGTGTACTGGAATAAAGGGTGAAGTGCGTCCCTTCGGCAAATCGCCAAGTGTGCTTGGCGATGCTCAAGCTTCTGCTTCTTCATTCTTTTTAGCCTTTTGGTTCCCTCTTTGTGCTTAAGTATCCATGCTTCCACTAAAACTTGAAATACCTGAAACTTAAAGGTTTTTATCAGATATTGAGATAAAATAAGCATTCGAGGACACAATTTCTATTAAAATATAGCCATAAATTAGTCCAATATATGGACTCATCAACAGGCAGTTTTCTAGGGGTCCTCCTCAAGGGTCCATGGTTGGTCCTTGACGGGTAGTACCTTGATGTTCTAACACGAAACCCTCTATTTTAAGTACGGGGAGTTACATCCATGACTCTAACCCTCATGTTAAGCTCTAGTTTAACCTACTAATTTCCAGAGTGTTACAAAAACCTTTCAGTTGGCCATTTAAAATCTTAATTTTTTTATGTTAAAATCAACAATTTACAAAAGGTAATTGAAGTTTTAAGGTTACAAAGTCTTACCCAAATAATTGCCCAAGAAATAATCTCTTTAAAATTGCCTACAAGGATTTTTCAAAACATAAACAGGGGAAAAATGAGCTAAACCCAAAAATGGCAAGTCAAAACCCTCCTCTGAAGTCACTTTCGCTAACCAAGGGTCTCTTACACGAACATTGGTATCGCGACGCATTGTTTTCTTAAGCAAACCCCACAAAAACTAAACCCTTCATTTTCATGAGCCGACCCTCGCTAACACAAAGATCGCGAACGCAACCAGGGTCAGGCTAACACAATCCTTAGTAAAGCGAGGAACTTGTAACACATCGAAAATTTCTAAGTTAAGACTCAAACCATTCTTCATTTACTTGAAGGATCATATTAGGTGATTCTTAAATTGTCCGTATGTGTAAAGGTAAATTCTTTAGTGTGGAATTATTTTGGATATTAATTAAGGTAACTAGAATTTCCAAGCACAAAGTTGAGTTGAAAGTTTCCTTACCGATTAAGTTTTGGTGTAAGATTATCTTTGGGTCAACTTCAAAAGACCATATCTCTTAGAATATAAAGAGTTACATGGCCCACAACTTATCAAATTAAAGGTATTTGAATCTTCTTTCCAATGCCACAAAATACACAACAATCTGAGTTTCGAGTAAAAAGTTATGACTATTTTAGTAACTTAATATAATGCAGTGACGAATTAGCCGACGGAAAAACATTAAAAAGGGTCATTTTTTTCTCATGCTATGAACCTATTCATCTAAGCAATCATGTCTCACAGTATGTTAAGTCTCACAAATCCATGAATTACTCTTAATGGCTAGCAACATAACGTTATGTCATGCATATTCTTTTCAAAATTTTCGAATGAATCGTGCTTATGATCTTTCGCCCTAAATTCCTTTTAGTAATCCTTTTTAGTTTTGGAGAGTGGTGTTGTTGATAGCAATTGTGTGATGATGGAGGAGAGGATTGGTATTTCTTATTGTGACAGTGATGGTATGTTTATTCCATCTAAGGTTAGGAATGTGGATGAAGAAGGAGATAAGGTTTTACAATAAGTACTAAGTCAACTTCCTGGTGGTAATGCATGAAAATTTAGTTGGTAGAGATGATGAGAGGATGATAAGTTCTTAGAAAGGGGTCAGTAGGAGTGGTTAAGGTTATAAACTTGAATGTGGTGTTGTTAACATGTGGACAATGAGTGATACATTAGATGTTTTGTGATGTGAGCTCAAGGTTAGTTGTATGTAGCGGTAAGGAGTAGTGTTCTTGGGATGAGATTTCTTATAGAGGTATAGAACCCGAATCTTGTGATCTAGATCAAAATAATCATCCTATGTTAAGTACTTTATGATTATGAGTTAATATTGAATATAGTAAGAGTAACCCCTTTCCACTCTCAGACTAGCCGTCATTCGAGGACGAATGATCCCGGGGAGATATTGTAACACCCCGAAAATTTCTAAGTTAAGACTCGAACAATTCTTCATTTACTTGAAGGGTCATATCGGGTGATTCTTAAATTGTCCATATGTGTAAAGGTAAATTCTTTAGTGTGGGAATGATTTTGGATATTAATTAAGGTAACTAGAATCTCCTAGAACAAAGTTGAGTTGAAAGTTTCCTTACCGATTAAGTTTTGATGTAAGATTCTCTTTGGGTAAACTTCAAATGACCATATATCATAGAATATAAAAAGTTACGTTGCCCATAACCTATCAAATTAAAGGTATTTGAATCTTCTTTCCAACGCCACCAATTTCACGACAATCCGAGTTCCGAGTAAAAAGTTATGACCATTTTAGTAACCTGATATAGTGCAGTGACGAATTAGCCGACGGGAAACCATTAAAAAGAGTCATTTTTGTCTTTTTACCTCTAAGAAAACCCTAAACGAATTTCTTGACTAATTAAAGATCCAAAACAATCAGATTTTCATTTTTTAATCCATCATTATCTTCTCTCTCAAACTCTTAGGAAAAATCAAAGTAGAAGACTCCATTCAAGATTCTTTCCATCCTTTTCAAGATTCTTCTTCAAGGTAAGTTCTTCTCCAAGAATTCCATTCTTTCCAATTCTTTTTCCTTCATACAATTATGAATCATTAATGAAAATCATTATTCTTGGCCATAGAGTTTCAAGAAACGTTTTCTTGATTTTTCTCCTTCAAGTTATGGTTTCAAGGCTTCTAGTCATGTTCTTCTTCAAGATTCGTCAAGAACATTGTTCTTCCAGGTATGTAAGGCTATCATAGTATTGAGATAGCTCGTCCTCACGCCCTACATCTACTTTCAAATCAGTAAAAAGAAATCTAGGGTTCTATCCCTAGATTTGAGTATTCTTGAGATGAGTTGATTTTGAGCTCTTAAGTTCCTGATTTGTTTTTGAAATTCTATTCCTAATTATTGAATTGCTATATGTTATGCCTTAAGATTCTTGAGTTGATTTGTTCATGTCTATATTTCAGCATGAACCCTATAAATTGAGTATTCTTGAGATGAGTAGTACCGTTGAGTTCTGAGTATTGAGTTTTTCTATATTGTTATTGAGATCCTTGAGTTGAGTTGAGTTGTTCATGTCTATATTTCAGCATGAACCCTATGTTTAGTTATAAACTTTGGGAATCTTTTTAAAACCAACATTTGAGTTTTAAACTGAGTTTTTGAGAAAGTAACGATGAGTTTTAAGAAAGATTTTTTAAAACATAATTAGTATAACAATCGAGTATGCCATCAATGTTTGAGGAGTATGGTATCTAAATATACCATCAATGTTTATGCAGTATGACTTCCTGAGTCATCAATGATCATATCACAATATGATTTTTGATATATTTTTGAGAAAGAGTTTTCAAGTATGAATTGAGTAAGAGTATAAGGGAACTAAGTATTCCGAAAGGGATCAATTTTTACATTGATAAAAGAGAAACTTTGATTTCTAAATAAGTTATGAGTTCAATGATATTTCAGAACAGTTACCTCTTTTAAGAGGATAGTTTGAGCAATTATCTCGAACTAGAAGAAGAGTATGTTTTTAAACATTGATCGTGAGTATATATTATTAGGAGTAGTATTGAGCACCGATATAGGGATAAGTTCAGACAACTCACATTCCTCATAAATCATGTATGACAACATGGGTACAAGATCATACCTTTTAGATGAATCCTAAGTGCCTTAGCCAGAGCTTAGTGGATCCATTTGGTTGAGGTATCCTATATCCCAGTAAGGTATAAGACAGTTCTTGTAGCGCTGGCAAGACGTTGTATCATCACGTAGCTCATAATGATGGTTGTCGATTAGAGAATCTCCCAATAGAGTTAAAGTGTATTTTTATATATCACTTATTATGTTGAGTTCAGAGATGAGAAAGTATTTTGTAAAGTTTTAAATGATTTAACTCTTTTAATTCTTTACACTCAGCTTGAGTACATTGTTATCTATTGCAGTCATTTCTTTCAGTTATTAGTTATTCAGCTATATTACAGACTCATACATTCAATGTAATGATGTCATTCAACCTGCATCTTTTAATGATGCAGATTTAGGTTCTTAGGCTCCTCAACAAGATTTTGTTGAGATCACTTCATCCGGTCCCCAGCTTTCGAGTGAGGTCTCCATGCTTCCGTAGGACTCATGTTTTATGAGTTGTCGGTATTAGTAACATTTTGAGTAGTCGTGGATCTTCTCCCGACACTCGTCTATATATAGTAGAGGCTTCATAGATAGATAAATTTGGAGAGTCTTTTAGTTTCAGATATTTTATTTAAAACCTATGTTTCATACTCTGTATATTCAGTGAAGTTTTGAGATTTAGTAATCTGTTTTTTAAACGTTTCTTTCAATTTGATGCTTATGTATGCTTAAGTTAGTCTTCCGCTTGTAGTCAGGCATGATGAGGGTTCGATTGAGAGCCAGCAATGGTTTTCGAGTGCTAGCCACGTCTAGGGTGTAAGCTCGGGTCGTGACAGAACCCTTTCCGAACGTGAGGCACACAAGAAATAAGAAAATCAGCCAACTCTCTATTCATCGAAAGGACCCTCAAGATTCATTAGGAACCTCATACACACAAATCATAAACAATTTGACTATACTAGACGTTTCAGACACAATGAAACCGTCGAAATACGAATCTGAGGTTTCCTTCAACAGAATCTCCTAAAAGTCACAAGAAACTAACTATAATGCCTAAAAAGGCTAAAACAATCTTCAAACCTCTGAAAATCCAACCAAGACCTCCTCTAGGCCTAAAATCATCCCCCGAATCCAAAGAAACTATCTGAAATCCAATCCAAGCATCCGAACCTCGAATATTGACCGAAGTCAACTCAAAGACTAAAATATCACAAATTTCCAACTTAGGACCTTAATCCCCGAAAAGACTCCAAATCTTAAACATATAATTCTCTTAGACCAATTTCCATATTTTGAGATTAATAAATCCGATGAAATTCCATTGTAAGACTTGAATCTTCAAAATACATCGATAACCACTTTTTAACAACTTGGGCCTTTGAATTCAAAAGCTTTCATAATTCACAACTTTAACTAAAAGTTCAAAACAAATAATCCTATCAGAAATGACTTGGGTCTGTAATGAGAGGGTAAAATGGTAATTTTACAAAAGTTTCAAAAAATGACCTTTTGGGTCATTTCAATACGGATCCAAGGTCTCCTTGACCTGTAACCCATGAAAGTCATAATAAACTAGCTTAAAGCTCAAAACTGCCAAACTATCATAGAGACAAATGAAATTTCAACCAAGACTTCACCTAAGCCTAAAATCATCCCCCGAATCAAATGAAATTATCAGAACTATGATTCGGGCATACGAACTCCGAATGTTGACCAAAGTCAACTCAAGGTCTAAATTTATTTTAACTTCAAGCTCAAGGCCTCAAATCCATGAAACAACTCCAAAACAGCAGACTACAACACTCATAAACCAAATCCCACATTTCGAAGCTGATGGAACATACGAAATTTCATTTCGAGACTTGAAACTCCTTTTGTTACAAAAACTGACTTTTAAAAACTTTGAACCTTCCAAAACTCAAGATTTTCGAAAACTACAACTTTTCGATCAATTTCAAAAACCAACTTCATAAATTGATCAAACATGACTCAGGGCAATTATTGGAAGGGGTTAAAATTGTAATTTTATGAAAATTTCCAAAAATAACCTTAAAGGTCATTACAATGTTAGTCATTCTTTTTGGTCCACTCTCATAATCCTGACCTTTATCATGAGCACCCCATCATATGATCTTAGCGTACTCACTTCTCTAATCCTACAGTCGTTGATCGCACTACAAGAGTCTGAATCTGATACCATATATATCATAATCCAAATTCATATCATTTATTGTTGGTTTGGGATTTGTATCTTGGGGCTACATAATCATCAAGTCCATAAATATATGTATCATATTAACTTGTGTTATGTTTTATATGACACTTCACATTTTTCTCCCTTTCTAATATGACATTATATAAGATATAAAGGGTATCCCTTCATTAAAAGTTTATTAGTTTATAAAAGAAATAATTAGTGCATAAACATTTGCTACTTGGTAATAAAATTATTTAGCTACCAAAAAAATATTTGATAGCCTAGGCAATTAAGGAAACACTAAAAATAAACCGAATAAGTAAAATAGTAATAAGTACTCTACTTAATTGGATGAATTTATTTATATAGTATGTGTAGATATCAAAATTTTATGAGACTCTACAAAATGTGTTTAATTTCAATAGGGACTCTACCACACTTGTTTAACTTCAGCTAGGTTCTTGGAGGCTTTTCAATTTTAAACCCTAGTTCATATCTATATAAAGGGTAATATGTTTCCCTTAAAAAGGAATCTCGAATATTCCACATCGAATATCCCATAAACTTTTGGAATATTCATAAAGTATCAACCCAAATCATCTTTAATTTGACAAATACGCCACTAACAATTGTCGAATAACAGAGAAACTCTAACGAGAGAAGAATCAAGATATAAACAGATTTGTACTGATTATTGTTTATCAAAAATATTATGCTTCTTCATAATATATTTGTGATTCCAATTTACTTTCTATCACTTTAACATTTGTTACAAGCAGTAGAAAATTTCTTGTTTTTCCTATAGAAGCCAAAACTTTTTCTATATAAAATGAATTAAGACAAATTATCACATTCTTGGAGATTTAGACATTTTAAGAAAAAAAGTTATGAGTTTGTATCCACGTTACAGTTTTGTATTCAAAATTCTAAAGTTCTTCGATTCAGTTATATGAAGGGGGTGATGAGATTTGGCAAGAAAGGGAAGCTCAGTCCTAGATATGTAGGTCCTTACAGAATCCTGAAAAGGATTGGCAATGTGGCCTATGATTTATAGTTGCCAGCAGAACTAGCAGCGGTTCATCCCGTCTTTCACATTTCCTTGTTGAACAAGTGTGTGGGTGATCTAGCATCGATAGTACAATTAGAGAGTGTGGATGTGAAGGATAGTCTCACTTATGAAGAGGTGACAGTTGAAATTCTTGACCGTCAGGTTCGTAGGTTGAGAAATAAGGAAGTCACTTCAGTACTCACTTTACTCTTGTGTAATCGAGTCTCAATATCATGTTCCCTCATTTATCCTTGCATATTTGCATATTCATGGAACTCAATTCAGTTAGATATCAATTTATAGTACCCAGTAATAGGGATTATAGCTCTTCCCTCCTTACTCAACTTGTTTAGGCTTCATTCGAGGATGAATGTTTCCAAGAGAGAGATATTGTAACACCTAGAATTCGATAAGATAAAATAAAATCCAGCTTTCCAAGATCTGGTGCCAGATCCAACAAAAGCCATCGACGGTCCATGGTCTGACACACGGTCTGTAGGTGGGTCCGTAGTTGGCAAGTCCCATTTCTCCAAAATGTCAGGTACAGTACTTTTATACGGTTCACCAGGACGATTCGTCATTCAATGTACGAGCTGTAGGTAGGTCTCGTAGGTGAGTCCCAGACTTAGAGGAATTTTAGAAGCGAAAGATGAGACCTACGGCCGTGGTCCACGGTCCATCGATGGACCCACGGTTCGTAAGAGGGGTTCTGTCGTTGGGGTCCAAGATTCAGTGGTCTTTGATTCCACCCACGGCTGATAAGTACGGTCCGTGGTTGGACCTATGGACCGTAGGACTGGCTGTAGGTGAGGGTCAACAGCTATTCAGAGAAAAATGGATTTTGGTTCGACTTCAAATGGTCATATCTTTTAGCACAAAATGAATTAGGTAACCCATGACCTATCAAATTAAAGATAATTGAGTCCCTTTTCCAGCACCACCGAGTTTGCTAAATTTCAAGTTTAGAGTAAAAGGTTATGCTCGTTTTAATGAAGCCTTGTTGGGAAGACCTCGAACCACGACCCAATTGACGGGCAGTGGTTTAAACAATGGCCTGACAATCCCCTTATGAGTGGTACGTCATCAACTTTAAATCATGATCGTTTTTTTTCTTTTCCCCTATTCTTTGGGCACTTAAACTACGTCGTTTTACTCATTCTAAGCCTAATAATCTAGTCAAACATACCCAAAACCCTCATTCTCCAAAAAATCATCCAAGTTAGAACGAAAAAAAAGAAAGAGATGTCGGTTTCTTTCAAGAACAAGCAGCAGTGTTCTTCAAAGTTCAGCCCCAAAATCCAAAGGATTTCTCTATAGATTTTGTCACCAGGTATGTGGTATTTCACTAGTGAGTTCCTTACATCCACTAGGTCTCTAGAATTCAGTCAGTTCCTTGATTCCACATAATTTGTTTAGACCTAGGGTTTGTAAAATCTTGGGAATTGGAGTGAGTATCCATAGTCTAAATAACATATTTTCTTGGAAACGTTGCTTAATTCCTTGTATAAAACTCAGTGAATTATACTTTCTAGGTCAGTTAATTAAACAGAAAATCATGCTTCAGATTTTAAATGTTACATTCTCAGTATATAAATGTTGCATTCTCAATTAGCATGTCAGTATTTTGAGCTATTTAGTATTTAGTGCATTTTAGCTTCACATGTATTCAGTTGGGATTAGACTTAGCACTGAGTTGGACTAGAATTCAGCGTACCCTCAAAATCCTAGAACTATGTGCCCACATAGGTTTATAAGTCCCATCTGTTGGGCATCAATTTTAGTGATCACGCGAAAGTCATGCCTCTATACCCCTGGCAAGATATATTAGGTCCTCTCGATGGGGTGTATACATCGGATTCCACGTCTAGCTCACGTGGTTTATGTCAGTTAATAGTAGCTTCCACAGTTAGACTCTTAGTGCATTGACTAGGTTTTCAGGAGTTACTTTAGTATACAGTTCAACATGTTATCTTCATGATTTGTACTTGGTCATTGCATCCAGTTTATCTTTCAGTTATACTTTAGTCCATATCTATATCCTTGTTCAGATTATATCATTACTCAGTTATGCATTGTTCAACTTATCTTATCTATATCATGTATGCTCAGTACATTCAAAGTATGTGTCATACTTTTGCGCTATATCGTTTCATGATTTAGGTTCAGGCACTCAGCATCCAGACCACACTTAGATCGATTCTCAATTCGACTTCAGTAGCTTCAGTGGTGAGTCCTCATACTTCGAGGACAATAGACATGCTTTATATTTCAGTCTTTACTTCAGTTTTCAATTTTGTTAGAGTTAGCTAGGGGCATATCCTAGCAACTCAACTTAGTTAGAGGCTTTTCAGACATAGTAGTAGATTCAGCTTGAGTTGTTAAGTGGTTGTTCCAGTTATCACTAAACTTTTATTATTATATCTTACATATTCAAACTAGTTGGGTTTTTCCCCTTTTTAGATATCCGTTGTTTTTAGCTTCTGCATAGTACATGTTTTACTCAGTTATTTCCAATATGCTTGATATATGCCGAACTCAGGGTTAGCTTGGGGTCACTCGTGATCCTAGGTCCCGTGTTACATCTAGGGGGTTGCCTCGGGGCGTGATAGTACCTTTCACATGATGGACCCCACACCTCTCCTATTGAGAATATAGATTCTAAAATAAAAAATTCATGTGATGAACTTGCGACGCATGGAGAAGGAAGCACGATTCTGAGATGGACACCATTGCGCACGCCCCTGGACCACACGATGGTCTTTGCGCCGCAACCCCTTGTTTCTTGATCTTATGTTAACTATGTCAAAGCAGAGTAAACCAGTATTAAGACTCCGATCCTACTATTATAAATATGTCATTATGATGACATTTTTAAAGGTTACAAATTATTATTATTATTAGAGATTATCATTAGTCATAGAAGTTAGGGATTGCTACTAGTATAAAGTTTCCAACATTCTTACCGTATTAGGATTAATTATTGATTTTTAGAAGATTATTGTGGAACGAATAACATTCTCTTGCAAGAGTTGCATTAATAAAAAAAAAGGTTTGCGTACTTTCTTTCTATTTATGTTTATTAATTGCTAATATTACGTTAGTTATTATTTGCATCTAGTACCAAAATAAATAAATTTGCATCTAGTTATGAGTAGCTAAATTCATAACTAGGGTTATGGAACTTAGAGTAGGAATATTGATAATAGATTCATTACATTAAAAACTTCTCACGAAGAGGTGATCATTTTGTATTAAGGTTCTTTCGTAAAGATTACTTTTTAATGGTTGCAAACATTAAGAAACTCGCTTGTATTCTGGCTCGCTTAAACAAAAAGGTTCAGATTAGGATAAAGCATCATTACCAAGGATTTGGAGCTACCAACTTCTATCTATATAGCTAGAGATAGGATAAATAACCAAGACATTTGATGAATGAACCAATTACTGCGATACCTAAGTGTCAATATGGACTTAGGGTGGTATTCTCTTAATTGAGCCGAGAGGCTTTAGGAGATATATAGATTTGTCATTTTTACACAAGGAACAAACCTAGATGTGTTGAAAGTAAATTATTTATTTGAGTTCTGATATATAAGAATTGTAACCCTAGTTTGTCTTTAATTCTTCATTACAACTTTCTATAAATTAGTTAATAATTCCCATTTTAAAAGCCTCAACTATAATAGTAGTTACTAATATGAATTTTTAATAAGAAATTATAAATATCTCCCACCACACTCTCTATGATTCGACCCCAACCTTATTGGATTACTATATTTTGACATCAACCGCTTTAATTCCAATTAAGGGTGTAGTTTGGGTGTCATTATTCTAAGGCAATTTGGTGACACACCAAACTTCTCAAGCGATGCGACCTTTCAACTTTTGCTTCTTTCATCCAATTTTAGACTTATTTTCCCCTCTCTTTACTGCTTGAGTGCACTTCTGACTCCAAACTTGAAATTTAAACAAATTAACATTGTAAATGGTTCAAAACGTTGTTGAGTACATTGATTTTGTATCCAAATTATGCCAATTGATTCGTAAAATCTTGACTCATCACTAGCTTCTTCCTTCTGCATTTTAAAGAAAAACTTGTCAAAAAGATTGGTTTCCTCCTAATGAGAATCTTAATTTTGGTCATGGAACGACTCTTTTTTGTATTTTATTTTTTTATGTTCTTCAATATTACAAGCATTGATTACCTTCTGAGTAGCGCATGATTTAACGTCACGACATGACTAAAGTCAATATTCAAGACCATCTCTTTCATTTTCTGTCCTTCTGAACAATCCTTCGCTTCTTCTTCATTTTAAAAGGGCTTCCCTTTTCATCTTCCTCTTGCTTCCTATTTTCTTTGTCGCTTTTCGGCGCAGGTTCAGGCCACTTGGAAACTTGCCCTTCATTTTGTAGCACCTCGAGAAATCCATCATGGTCACTTTCTAAAAACCTGCACTTATTCTCAAACAATTTAGTGATCATGCATAGATCTCTATAGTGCAAGGGTTTGAAGTATCCTTAATACACTACAAAAAAATCCTTAAATTGTTGGGGTTTTATTACGGAGGTTAATATAACCCCCATAAGTTGCATCTAATTACGGAGGTTTAAGTAACCCCTGCAATTTCTAATCAATTTGTGAGGGTCATTAACTGTGGTAACCCTCTAATTAAAATTCCATTATTTATAATATTAAGGCAGAGACATTTTCTCCTCTTCTCTCCAATTTCGCTAATTAACATTTTAGGGTTCCTGGATAGCGATTGTTGGAGAAGAAACAATGGCGGAATCACTAGCCTGGAAGTCCGATACATCGTCAGCTCCATCGGCGATGGCGTCAATAGGTATTGAGCGTACTGGACCAATAATTTCGTTGCCGAAGAAAGTAAGTATACCTACCTCAAGGTAACTTAGAACACCTCTTTAATTACCCGTCCATAGTTGTCCTCTTCTTAGAGTCAATTTTGTTGAAAAATTGGTACAGATTGATTAAAATATTTGCTTGTGTAGGTTTCGGTAGCAAATTTTGAATATTTGTTCATGTACCTGGTAATTTCCATGTATTTGATTGCAAATGGATGCGATTTCTGATGAGTTCTATGCACATGTATCACTAGTTCCTTACAATCAGGTATTCTAGATGCTTAAATTAAGCTCATTTATCTAAAATTTGTTTAATACAAGCATTGCCAGGGATGATTTTACTCTGTTTTTAGCATTGCTATTTGATAGATTAAATTGGAGCTTTATTCAAGCAGAAAGCAGAAAAAAAGTATAGAATGAGGCAAAATAA
The DNA here is from genome assembly GCA_029582605.1 of Solanum gracilifrons. Classification (NCBI taxonomy): domain Eukaryota; kingdom Viridiplantae; phylum Streptophyta; class Magnoliopsida; order Solanales; family Solanaceae; genus Solanum; species Solanum gracilifrons. The sequence goes on along the minus strand of JAJOOH010007315.1, from coordinate 1,785 downwards.
AATATGTTGGTTGACTAGGAAGATGGTATTACCATTAACTTGGATATGTCACTCTTCTTTAGAGCTCTTGTTAATAAAGTAAGGACTTGTTGAAATGTTTGTACATAATAGGACTGAAACTTATTGAAATGCTTGTTGCCATAGGACATGCAATTGTTACTGATAAAAATCCCTCGAGCTTTAGAATATTTTCTAACATTCTAAGTTTTGTAACTTCTTGCCATGGGGATATAAGGCTTCTCAATTCTTGTAAGAATATTTGCCCCCAGATATTTTGACACTCATTATTAGTTAAGTGGTTTTAGAATTTGATTTTGCATTTAACACATGTCTAATGTACGTTAGACTACTAACCTTAGATATTCAACTATTTGCTTGTCTCATTCTTGTTCATTTTGAGAAATTGTTATAATTGCTATTTGTGAGAATCTCACTTTAACACAATGCCTTTGCAATTTGCTGAGTATGTAAAGAATGATTACAACATTACTGGAGAATCATATGCAGGGCACATTTTTTGTCTCTTAAATTGCCTGCAATATATGGTATGCACGATTAGAGTTATTTTACCTTGAATACTGGTGCTAGTACTATGCTCCTTTTCTCAGTTTGATTGTCCCAGAATGACAAGATTTTTGTGCTTCTGCTAAATATGGACGCAGCCTTTCCATCTCTGTTGTTTTCTGGTATTAGTTCTAACATATATTTTAAAGAACAGTAGAAAACATGTTATAAAGCCATTTGGATTACTTGAAACTGTCCCTGTAACTGTGAATTTTGTTTGAAACTCCTCTCAAAACTGTTCATAAGAATGATACAGTATGTGCCAGTTTGTTCTGCATATCTTCATTTTTAAATTTTCTTTATATACAAAACACTAATCATACATTTTTTTAAAGGCAAAGAAGGATCAGAAGAACACAAAGGAGACAAAAACAAGAAAACTTGAGGGGACGATATCAGCAACTAAAGCATTTTTCTTAAAACGGAGAAATCAATGAAATGAAAAGGTAACAGATCTGATAAAAGTGACAGATGGTTTGGAATAATATTGTTAAAGCCAGCTCCTCTCCACTGTACAAAAGGTGAAAAAGCTAGCTATTGTTTAGCTTGTCTGTTTGAGCCGGTATAGACATTAATTTTATTATGTGAACCTTATACTGTGATGTGGTTTCACAAACTATTTTGTTGTGTTATTAATCACAAATTTGATAGTAATGACATGACCCTATATAAAAATATATGGAAGTCGACAATTAGTAGGCGATCAACATTGTTTAATTTCCTTATTAGTGTCATTCTTCTTATACTACTACTACAATGCTACAACCAGTTCTTCAGATATTTTGCTGCAACAAGCTAAGATCCTGTTGAACAGTCAAATAGAATAAGGATGCCTGTCATGTATGAAGGAAAGGATTCAAAGGATCTGTTGCCTTGGGAAAAAAGCTCATATGAGGTGATCCTAAGGGTATTTAAAGAAGTTACAGGTGATTGAGAAATGAATCAACTTAATTTTTTGATAAAGCCTTATCTTGTCGAGTTGAATTTCACTTATGTATGTGAATCAGGTATAAGTCACAGCTTTATCTGATGTCTAATAAATAGTATATCAAATCGTCCTAATATTAAAGCTTTGATGTTTTACAGCTTTGCGAGAAAATACCAAGTACAATGGGAGAATCCACAATCGACTGTAACAGCATCTCATCCATGCCAGATATTACATTCACTATCAAAGATAAAGCTTTTGTGCTCACTCCAGAACAGGTTTCACTCCACGCG
>JAJOOH010007314.1:0-55579 GCA_029582605.1 Solanum gracilifrons | reverse complement strand
TATATATAATGTGACAAAAAAATAAAAAAAATGTAAAACAAGAACATGATTATGTGAACGGTCGGTTAAAAATAAATTTTAAAAAAGTCAGTATTTACAAAATATGTTTAAGTTAATGATGCTAAACTTTAGGAATTACAATAATTATCTATTATCTATTTATTATTTTCTTTTTAAAAAATACGGTAAGCGGCTACTTTCAATTCATCAAGTATTATAAATAAAAAGAACGGTTAGTGATAAAACATTTACACAAGTGAATAATTCTCCCCCCATTCAATGTAACGGTTCCAAGAAAAAACTTCTTTCCACCCCTTTAGAAAGAAGACACAAATTTATGATCATAATCGAGTCAGTCAAAAAAATAATTGAGAAAAATCAAGAGGAATTGAACGATTTGAATGAGGAATTCATGTCTCAAGAAAGAGGAGTACATTGCAAACATATTGAACATTATTTGTGGTATTTATCAATAAGGAATTCATGTCTCAAGAAAGAGGAGTACATTGCAAACATATTGAACATTATTTATGGTATTTATCGAAGAAATATCACTTTTTGGAGCCTCTATGTTTTTCTTTCCTATTCTATTAAAAACTATGTTTTTTTTTTTATGTACTATACAGAGGAGAAAAATGATCAATAAATTATGAAAGAAATTGAAAACTCTCAAAGTGAATACATTTTGTATTTTTTTTAATTACATTGTGACAATATATGTTTTTTTTTAACTTTTTTTAATATCGAGTATGATGGTATTTAGATGTGAAAGAATTTATCTTTAGGTTGAAAATTTACAATTTTTTGCATATGTGCTCGAATTTTTTTAAAAACAAGTAAAAATGCACTTGTTTTCATGTAAGTTGCGAAATTATAAACTTTTTTTTTTAAGAAGTTAATAAATTCTTTACTTATTTATTTAAGAAAATATATACATCCATGTACATTCTAAAAATTAAATATATTATATTTTAAATAATTAGGAAGTTAATTACATGTTGTATAACTTCATTATCTTTTTTTATTTTTTTGATACTTTTTTATACTTATTTATTAGCTTACTTAAATTCACGTCATGTATTATCTTTGTCTTTTTTCCCTCAAGATTAAAAATAAGTTAATTTTTTTTTATAATTTATTTAGACTATTAACTTCTTGAATTGTTTTATATTTATCTAGCATATTTATTATTTGCAAACACAATAAATTCTTCTCAATTTAAAGCATAAACGAAAATATTAACATGATGAAATACTTTGCCTCTTTTTGTCAAGATGTTACGCTACATGTAAGGTCACTAATTTAAATCTTAATAGATATTGAATGATAAAATATATTAATTTAAATTCATATGTAGGTAATATAAGTAATTAAAACTAAAATTAAATATATAATATTGAAAACAAAAATATAAATTGGTCAAAATAATGATTTGAATTGAGAAAAAACATTATATAAATAAATTAATAAAAAGTATTAGAAAAAACAAATGCTAAGAAGAGGATAATAGGGGATTGTGCACATTTATGATTTTGACTAATTTAAAAAATAAATAAATAAAATAATTTTAAAAATTATTATTGACAAGTTTAAATAATGAACTAACCTTATATTAATTTATTTTCATAAAGTATTTTATTAAATACATGTTGAGGTGTTAAATATGTTAATAGTCTCTCATATAAATTTTATAATATCATTTTTTTAATAAATAAAATCCTAAAATCACTCAATAAACATGTAGTTATAATTGTATTTATCAACGCACCGCACAACGCACGGAAAGGTATACTAGTATATAATATATTTGGCTAAAGAAGACATTTTTAGTAATGATAACTAAATAGCATCATTTCACATACCAATGCACTGGATAAGATAAGTTTTTCTATTCCACAATGCAAGTTCTTATAAATCTAGGTAAGAAAAGAGGAGAACGATAATCTTAGGTTTGGCCAAATTTTTAAAAATAATTATTGCTATGGTGGAATTCAATTTGTGATAGACATAGGGGTTGCGCACATCCTCTAAAGTGAATTTAGTGAATAATCACGTGACTACAACCGTCATTAATATTGAAAAAAATGCATATGATTGATGGACACTCATCTTTTTTTGGGGTATTCTAGAACTTTAATTTTTCGTTTTAAATAAGAGCTTACATTTTTTTTTTTCATATTTTCTACTAGAAGCAACACAAAATTGAGAATGATGAGGATGCAATATTAATGGAAGTTCTAATATCTTTTACCGCACTTGATAAACTAAAACCCGATGTTTTGGAGGTAAGCTTTTGAAAAGTTTATCCACTTACAATTTTTTTAATTTTATTTCTTTTTAAGTCATGTAAAAAAATAATTCGATGGGTGCTTGAACAACTTTTTAATGTTAGTTGTTTTATGAAATAAAGAGAAAGTCTCTAGGAAAGAATCTTAATGCGATGTACATGAATCCTTGAATATACATTTCAATATTAAGATGATGGATTAAGATCTAAATACTAAATAGTAAGACTGCTTATTATTGTACTTCTGCTTATAAAAAAATCTCTATTAAAAAATTGATAAATATAAAATTTACGAAAATGGCTAAAACGACACTTGTTTTAACTTTTATTAGCCAAAACTCGATTATGGAAGAATATATAATTCGTGGAATAAATTTCAAATGATTAAATTGATTTCTTCTAGGAAAAACAAGTGTGAATGATAATCATAATGATTAAAAACCTTTGTTTTTCTTGTTGATCAGCGTATAGACAAACAAAATAAGAAAACTTTTATTTTTTGTTGAGCTAACCTTATAAATGTCCAAAAATATTTTAACAAAAAGATCCAGGCGAGTCATAGAAACTTTTGTAAAGTATGAGTGTGTTACAACAAATCTAATCATAATATTGGTGTCATTTAACCAATTTTCCCTAAAATTTAATGAAAAAAATACTTCATCAACAAAATATTTCAAAAAAATATATGGTTATTGTGATGGCTAGTGGTGGTGGTTATGAATGTCAATTGAAGATTGTAGGTGAACTAATAATGGTGTGTGGATAGTAGACATATTTGAAATGATTGTAGTAAAAGTTAATAAAAGTAGTTTGGTGCTGGTTGATAGTTGTATAATTTGTTGATTGATGTCAATAATATTTGTAAATAATAGCTATTGTTAGTGTTGACTGATTGTAGTAATTGATAGTGGTGATGGTTGATGATAGTAGTTGTGAGAGGTTGATGGCGGTGTTTAATAATGGTGGTTAATGATGATGGTAATTGATAATTGAAGGAGTAAGGTGATATTGTTGAATGTATGAAATTTGTGAAATTCATGCTAAGAAAATAAGTCTTTTGCGAAAACATTCTTCCATATGCGATTTAACACCTCCACTTACCATAGTTTCACATGAATGGACTGATTCATCAATATATAAAACAACCTATGACATCATCAAGCTATCTCGAGTGATCTCTCTTATTTCATCCCTCTAAAAAACGTATACAAACTTTTTTGACTAAAATTGAATATTATATTAAAAATATTTACATAGAGTCATTTCACGTACAAGTGAAATGAATAACATAGAAGTTTTCTAGTTTGGAAATTAATTACAATTACTGGTCAGATGATTTTTTTCTTGGAGGGGATCAATCATCTTAGTTTTTACCAAATGGAAAGAGAAATAACATTCTTATGGTGGAAATAAATTTAATTTGTGATAAATCCAGAGGTTGCGATCTCTTTAAACAATTTTCTTAGAAAGAGAAGCTCTTAAAATTGATTTTTCCCAAAATAAATTAATTTGTAGAGAAATGAAATTCTGATTTAGGATGGAAGTTATCATCTCACATCCAATTATTTAGTGAATCGTAAGAGATGCATAACCACAACCACCATTGATCTGGCTACAAAATTTGATTAATTTTTTTAAATAAGATCTGGCCTAGCAATATAGGTAGAAGTAGAAGTTAGTCATTTTTCTTCCATAAAATAAAAGAAGTTGAAATGGGAAAAACAAAACAAAATAAACCACAGAAACAATTACTCATATTGAAAAGAAATACTATCATAATATGTTGGCCAAACCATGATCCTTTAGAATATAAAGTATTGATACTCAAATATCTTGTGGGTACAACTTGATTTACAAAATATTGATGCTCCCCACTTCATGCATATAATTACCTTTTGAGAATAGATTTTTGATATTTTACGTCCAACAAAATTGATTATGTAAGTTTCCTTTGATGAGATTGTGACAAATTTAATATTTAATAATTGTTGGCAAACATGTCTACCATCAATTGCAGACGAACAAAAAGTTTCGATCTTTGATTGAGGTTTACAATTTATTGTATATGGGGAAGTTCGTGAAACAAAGAAGAATTTAAGCCATTGTGAAGAAACATTGCAGGTTAGCTCAAGAAAAGTATATTCGAATAAGTAATGAGATTGACTCTATGTATGCATGGTAATTAAAAGAGTTTAATTTGTAGGTGACATCGAGAGGTAAACCACATATTCATGTTAACAAGTTGATCAAACATTATGTAGTTGGAACATGTACGGAATCTTGCAAAGGGATTAAGATAAAAAAAAAATCGGGGAGAAGCTAACTACTTATCTGAACGTGATATCCCTTCAAATATTGGTAAGCAAAGTTAAGGAAGTCATAATAAAACATATAGTTCCTCTATACATTGGTATTATTATTGTAATTTTGTAACACCCCGTATCTGAAAAAGGGTAATAAAACAAATTTCCAGAAGTTGCAGGTGCAACCCACACTGCACACCTACAGCTCGTGGAAGGGACTACAGACCGTAGGTGTGGTCCATAGTTGGGGCACCCTTGGCAGACGAGAAAGGCCAGAACCACGGCCTGACCAACGGACCGTTGGTCAGACCACGGTCCGTGATTCGATGGGCCAAATTCCAAGTTTTTGATATCCAACGACGGTCCACCAGGACAGGCTATAGGTCAGACCACGGTCCGTCCACTGGGGTCTGTTGGTGGCCAACTGACAGTTATTTTCAGGGGCAGTTGGGTCTTTTCCTAATTAATTAGTTTCTATAATACATCGTTTTACCCTTCACTAAGACCCTTATATATGTATCTTCAACCCCCCATATTAGCCCATTTACTTCATTCTTTCAAATTCACAAAAGAAGATCAAATCCCATCTCCAAAATATTTCTCTCTCTAGAAACTTGAAGAAGAAGAAGGATTCAACTTAGGGTTTCAAGAAAGGTCTCAATTCCTCCATTGAAAGCTAGTGTTTGGATTCAAGGTATGATAGTTTTCATCCATGGATTCCTTCCATCCATGGAGTTCCCAAATTCCTCTATTTCAAAAGGTAGAATTCCCTAATTGAGTTAGGGTTTTCTTCAATTGGCATGGATTCTTTTCATTGTTGAGTTAAATGATTTAATTATGATCTTCTATGCATGAATTGATGAAATACTATGATTTTTATGATGATTTCCCTCTGAATCCATGTAATCCCATGTTTTCAATTATGAATCATATGAGGTGGAAATTTGATCTTAAAGGAAGAGTTTTATGAAGTTAAGCATATATTGCTAGCATTACCTGAATTTATGATGAAATCCATATGTAGCCCATGTTTTCCAATCATTGATGATTGAAAGTGGGTTTTGAACCTCAAGAGGTAAATTATGGACTTATGCATTTTGTTATGAAATCTATGTAAATGTTTTAAGGGTGCTTTGAATGAAGTACCAAAGATGATGTTGTTGTTGTGTTATTGAAAGGACATTCTCATAAACACATACTAGCATGATGTGAAAGGTTTTCTCACACAAAAAGGATTCTTACGAGATATCCTAATGAACTAGCTTGGATTGGTTGTCCAAGGACACCTTTTTCATGGATTATGAGATAAGTCAAGACTTAATAACTATTACGTGAGATTTATGCTTAGCACCGAGAGGATATTGATATTAAGATGGAAGCTCTCCCGTTAGTAGAGGTCGGTTTCTAGAAGCAATCTCATGAGATAGAAGCTCTCCCGTTAGTAGAGGTTGGGTTTCTAGTAGAAATCTCTTTTATCCCTTAACTATGTGCCCACATAGGATGATTAGCTACTGGATCTAGTTAAGCTAGAAGTTTATGGTCCTTACCTTCGCCAGTAGGACAACCCTTTTCGATGTGGGAGACACCGGGAGATCATGTTATAGCTCACATAGTCTCTATGTCGATTAAGGCTAATCCCTCACATTAATAATGAACTAAGGTTACTTCAAGAAGTATCACATATGAGTTCAAAGGTTTTTAAAGATGATGTTAGCTTGCATTGACCATGGTTTTATGACTTAAGTTTTCTAACTCTCTTATATCATGTTTTAGCTTGGTCAATTGAATGTCATGAAATGAAATGTCCCTTTTAGCATGTTTTAAATGTTTTATGCATGGCTATCATACTTGGTACATTGTTTTATACTAACGCATACTCTTGCCTAGATTTCCCCAAATGTAGGTTCTGACAGTCAGGGTCATTGGTTTAGTGGCTAGTGGTTGAGTTCGAGGTTCCCGAGCTTTGGTGAGTCGGCATGCTTCGAGGACAGAGTTTTATTGATTCATTTTCTTTCATGTATTTCTCTTTTGGACATGGTGTATGGGCTAGGCCCAATTTCATTCTATAGTATTAGATGGCTATGATGAGACAAGTGTTTTAGACTTCCGTTTTTAGTTTATAAAATGTTTGGACTTGAACTATTGTTTTACTCTTATTGTTCTATTTCTTATGTTATGAGACCTAAGTGGCTTGTATGGAGTCCTTCGGGGTTCTATACGCCATGTTACAACTAGGGGATACCCCTGAGTCGTGACAAACTTGGTAATCAGAGCACAAGGTTTGGAATGGTCCTAGGATGTCTCATAAGCCACGTCTAGTAGAGTCTTGTTCATGAGTGTGAAGCGCATCACATTTATGAATGAGAGGCTACAAGATGATTAGGAAACTCCACTTCATTAATTACTCTTAAGTCGTGCGATAGAGTTTAACTCTATAAGGTCTCTCTCATAATCCTTATCATATGTTCTTTAGGATATGGCTACCCGAAGAGCTTATGCTAGAAGGAACGTGAGGGAGAACGTTGAACATGAAGCTCCTCCATAAGCTCCTCAAGTTCTGGTCGATCCTTTGGCCGAACAAGTGTCTGATGCGGAGTTTAGCGCTACTTTTCAAGTGTTGACTCAAGCGGTGATGCCCCAAGCTAATAGGAAGGTTGCGGTTCTCGTGAACCCAAATATGGGTATGGCGCCTTCAAGAGTGAGGGACTTCACAAGGATGAATCCTCTAGAGTTTCATGGTTTAAATGTTGAGGAAGTTCTTCAAGAGTTTATTGATGAGGTTTATAAAGGTTTTAATGATCATTGGAGTGACACTGGTAGAAAAGGCAAAGTTGGCCGCTTATCAAATAAAAGGGGCGGCTCAAATTTAGTATCACCAATGGAAAGAGGGAGACCCGAAGATAAATTTAGTATCACCAACTAAAGGGTCCTCTTGATTGGGAGAAGTTTAAGGCCACTTTTCTTGATGGGTTCTTTCCCCTTGAGATGAGAGAAGACAAGGTGCTTGAGTTCATTAACTTTCGACAAGAAAGTATGAGTGTGAGGGAATATGCTCTAAAGTTCACACAAATATGTCTAAGTATGCTCCAACAATAGTTGCTGATTCAACGACTAGGATGAGTAAGTTCATTTCGGGTGTGTCCAAAATAGTGGTTAAAAAGTGTTGAATCGCAATGCTCATTAATGACATGGACATCTCTCGTCTCATTATGCATGCACAATAAATTGAGAAGGAGAAACTTAAGGAAAAATCTAGAGCGGTAAAAAGGGCTAAGACCGGTGATGGTAATTTCTCTCATGCAAGGTTCGATGGACATGGTCGTCCTAGATTTCAGCAAAAGTTTTCTGGTCAAGGTTCCTCCAATGCTCTTCCTAAGTTCAACAAAGATAGGGTTTCTAACCCTAAGCCTCAAAGAGGTAATGGTAGTGGATCTTCATTGCCCATGTCTACTTGTACTATGTGTGGAAAGAAGTATGAGGGTAAGTGCCTATCCGGCATAGATGGTTGCTTTAGTTGTGGTAAGAATTGTCACAAAATGAGAGATTGCCCAATGCCTACGGCTAAAGGAAGAGAGGGCAAGCAAGCTACTTCTAGTGCTTCGGGTTCCAATGCTCCTAAGCAAAACTGCTTTTATGCACTTCAAACTCATGGTGAACAAGAGGGTTCTCCCGATCTGGTTACCGGTATGTTGAAAGTTTTCCAATTTGATGTTTATGCTTTACTTGATAACAGTGCTACATTATCTTTTGTGGTGCCATATGTGGCTATGAGGTTTAATGTTCCTCCGGATGTGTTGTTCGAACCTTTTTCTATCTCTACTCCCGTTGGTGATTCTAACGTGGCTAAGAGGGTCTATAGAAAGTGTTTGGTTTCCTTGTCCCATAGAGTTACTTTTGTTGACTTGGTAGAGCTTGATATGTTATACTTTTATGCTATTTTGGTATTGATTCGCTGCACTCATGTTATGCTTCTATTGATTGTAGAACTCGTGAAGTCAAATTTTAGTTCCCAAATGAGCCTGTCCAATAGTGGAAGGGGGGAATTCTATGCCCAAGGGTCAGTTTGTCTCTTGTCTTCAAGCTAGAATATGATTTCTAAGGGTTGCATTTACCATCTAGCTAGGGTGAGGGGTGTACATTCTGAAACCCCTACTCTTGAGTCGGTCCCTGTTGTTAATGAGTTTCTGGAACTGTTCCCAGATAATTTACCCGGTATTGCTCCCGAGCAGGAAATAGACTTCGGTATTGACCTTCTCCTAGATACGCAACCTATTTATATTCCTCTTTATAAAATGTCTCTGGAAGAACTTAAAGAGTTGAAGAAACAATTTAAATATTTGTTGGATAAGGGTTTCATCCGACCGAGTATCTCTCCATGGGGTGCTCCAATGTTATTTGTTAGAAAGAATGACGGTTCTCTTTGTTTGTGTATTAAGTATCGTTAGTTGAAATAGGTGACCATTAAGAATAAGTATCATCTCCCAAGGATGATTTATTTAACCAATTTCAAGGGGAAAGTTAGTTCTCTAAGATTGACCTCCGATTAGGTTATCACCAATTGAGGGTGAAAGAAGATGACATTCCGAAGACGGCTTTTCAAACTCGGTATGGTCATTATGAGTTTTGGGTAATGTCGTTTGGGTTAACTAATGCTTCGGCAGAGTTTATGGATTTAATGAACATTGTGTTTAGACAGTACATTGACATGTTTGTGATTGTGTTAATTGATGATATATTAATCTACTCGATAAGTGAGAATGAGCATATTTATCGTTTGAGGATTGTGTTGAAAATTCTTAAGGACCAACAACTCTTTGCTAAGTTTAGAAAATGTGAATTTTGGCTAAGGTTAGTAACTTTTCCTGGTCATATTATTTCGAGTAAGGGTATTGAGGTAGATACTAAGAAGACGGATATCACGACCCAAGTCTACACCCTGGACGTTGCCGGCACTTAAGAACCATTGTTGGTCCCCAAGCGAACCCTCATCCTGGCTGACTACAAGCGGAAGACTAACTTAAGCATGCAAAAGCTTAAAACTAAATAAAATTCAATAAACTCAACTTTTCAAAACTTTAACTCAAATGAACAACTTAGAATAAAAATAATATATTCAACTCGCCATAAAATAGGCACTAAAGTCTTTAAAACATTTAATAAAATAAATGAATAATACAGACTTCTCAACTATACTGACTATCTATGAAGCCTCTAACTGATAAAGATGGAAGTCGGGACAAGACCCACGACAACCTGACTAAACTGAAAAGTAAATGAAATCCTCCGAAAAATAAGGAGGCTCACCATAACTAACTCAAACTCTCGGATGTATCAACGAATCTCCTATTGATGATCCTGAATACCTGTATCTGCATCATGAAAAGATGCAGGCCAAATGGCTCAGTAGGTGGAAGGTGCGAGCATGTAAGAGGAATTCTAAAGCATAACATAAGCTTGAAACTTGATACAAAGGAAACATACCTACCTCTTCTCAAACTTACTCAACTCAAGGAATACTCAAGGATACTTAAAACTACTCAACTTACTCAACTCACAAGTATTCAAGGATAAGATACTCAACTCAGAGATTAGATACTCAACTCAAAGATATGATATTCGACTCTGGGTACTCAACTCTGGATACTCAACTCAATATAAAGCAACAATAGACATGCAATATATGGAAAGCTTTATAAAATAGTAAAACAACTTAGTTCGTTAAAGAAAATGCAATAACAAACTAAACTTTACTTATATAATAAAGTAATATAGTTTTTGTGGGAGATTCTCTAACCGACAATCATAACTTAAGAGTTATAGTGATGATACAACACTTTACCTAACGCTGCCAAGGACCATCCTATACCCTGCCAAAGGCATAGGACCTGAACTACTAAGTGGATCCACTAGTCTATGTGAAAAGGATTCATCCAAAAAGTATGACCTTTTTCTATTCATGATGGCTACATGGTTTTCATGGAGACTTGAGTTAATATGAAACTCACATCCCCACATCAGAGCTCAGTAATACTCCCAAAATATACTTAGCCCATCTGTTTTTAAAACAACTTCTTCTCTGATTTAAGATAATTACTCAAACTTAGCTTAAAAGCTCTCTTGGAATCGATGTTCCCTTTTCTTACTCAAAACTCTTTTGGAAATTTCAGTTTACTCTCATCTTAAATGTGAAAACATTTACTCTTGGGAATACTTAGTTCCCATTTATTATTTTAAAGAAAATAAACTTTACTTTTACTCTTTACTCAACTTCAAAGCTTAAGTCTTAAAACAAAGTTTAAACATTTGTAAAAGAGTTCTTAAAATATGGTTCATGCCGAATGATGGACATGAACAACTCAATGCAAGGTTTTCAATAACCATAGATAGAACTCAATACTTGGAACTCAAGAACTTCAATGATACTACGCATCTCAAGGTTTTTCGACTTATAGTGTTTATGCGGAATTATGGGAATGAAATATTCAACTCAAGTACTCAAAGATGCTTCTTAAAAGGGATTAGGAACTCAACACTTAAAGGCTTAGAACTTGAAGATACCACTTCTCTGAAATATGCTCAACTTACGAAGTTCATCAGAAATTATGGGCATAAATCAACTCGACTCGATGGTCTACATAACTATATGGAGCTCATGTATACGACTCTTCTTATTCTCTGACTTACTTCCTCAAAACTTAGTTCAAATCGATAGTTGATCTCAAAGGATTCACAATTGAACTCAAAGACTTTCTTGAACTCTACTCTTAACTCTCCCTTGAATGTGAATTAAGAATTCAAGAGTTATAGTTCATGATAAGAAAGATCTCATGATGACAAGGTAGACTCATGAATACATTATTCTCACTCTCATACTTTCTTGCTCGAGTCTTGAAACAAGTTAATATAATTTGTAGAAGACTCCTCAAAAAGACAGAAAGGGATTTTCTGAAAAATGTTCGAAAGAACTCTCAAGACTTGACTCTCAACTCTACCTTGAATATGATTTATAGATTCAAGGTTGTGATTTGTGATAGGAAAGGTCTCATGATGTTTAGGAATGATTTTAGGTAGCTAAACATGATAAAGGACTGAAAACTAATATTTGAGAGTGGGTTCGCGACGCAGAGAGGCTTTTAAACTTTGGTTTCGAAAATGTCTTTTGAGGCAGAACACCTCGTGTCAGCTCCGCGACGCGAAGCTGAAATTTTGAATCTAAAAACTAGGCGCGCAACCACCTTTAAATTTTGTTCGACGAAATTTTTCTTCGCTTTTTAACTCTAATTCGCCTAAATTCAATTCTTTTTCTCAATATCTCTTTAGATTTAGATACCCAACACATATACACTAGAATCTAACTCTAACCCCTCTATAAATTGACACGTTAACCTCAAGAACTCCTCAATCTCAGCTCAATTCAAGAACGAAAGCAAATTCATGAATACATAACAAGATCATCAAAATTTCAACTTTTAGAACGAATTTAAAGCTGAAATTAACATGATTGGCGTGTGGGTGAACAAACCCAACACTATGGAAGCTTACATACTTGAAAGAATTATCCTCTTGAAGCAACTTGAAGGAAAACCTTTGAAGAAGAACCATAGCCTTAGTTTTTTCTTGAATTTCTTCAGCGTAGAATCTTTGGAGTGAATGAGAGGGTTTAGATTTAAGAAAACTGATTTTCTACACGTTTAGGGAAATTTAGATGACCTCCTAAGGGTTTTTAGGACTAAAATAACCCTAAAGAAATAATTAAAACGTGCTGGGAGTCGGAAAGATCTTTCACCATGCAGTGAGGTCCGTGTTGGTTCCGCGTCGCGCAGCTGCTGCCAGGTTTGCATGACGTTAGTAAATTCGTCATAACTTTTTACTCAGAGTTCAGAATTGAGAAAACTCGGTGGCATTGGAAAGATAATTTGGAGACCTTTCCTAGGTATCTGATAGCACACCTAAATCATCTTTATCTAGGAGTTATAGTCGTTTGATGTCGATTCAAAACTCATACTTAGCTTACCTTGCAAAATTTCAAATTTATCTATTTTCAATTCGATTCTTTTTGGAACTCAAGGTGCTACGTCTAGTGACCTTAACACTCAAGAAATTTTAAATTCCTTGCAAAAATCTCACTCACTACAAATAAGGGTTCGAGTCTTAGTTCAAAATTTTCTCGGGTGTTACAACGGATGCGGTCAAGAGTTGGCCTAGATCTCTAAATTCTTTGGATATTAGAATTTTCTTGGGTTTCACAGGTTATTATAGAAGGTTTGTTGAAGTATTCTCTTCAATTGCCTCTCATTTGACCACTTTGACTCAAAAGAAGGCTAAGTTCATATGGTCCGAAGCTTATGAAAAGAGTTTTCAAGAGTTGAAAGATAGACTTACTTCCGCTCTGGTGTTGACCTTACCAGAAGGGACGGATGGTTTTGTGGTTTATTGTGATGCCTCGAAAATTGGTCTAGGGTGCGTGCTTATGCAAAATTGGAAAGTTATTGTCTATGCCTAAAGGCAACTTTAAATTCATGAGAAGATATATCCAACTCACGACCTTGAATAAGCAACGGTCGTTTTTGCTTAAAGATTTGTAGATACTATTTTTGTGGATTAGATACAATGTTTATATGTAATCTTTTGCAGAAAATTAGCTTGGAAGCAGTTGAGAGAGAATAGAACTATGTGGCAACAAAAGCAACCAACAAAGCTAACCACGGACGTTAGGTCCAGTGACTGCCCGTAGGTGGTGCAACGTAGGTGAAGTTCAGGGAAATTTGACCAAGTGTGAAACCACGGAAGCCAATGACGGACCGTAGGTTGAGTGAGACACGTCCTGCACATCCGTCAATGAGATCAGAGATATGGAGTACCAGTACCTGAACCACGGAGGCGACAAACGAACCGTAGATCGAACCACAGTCCGTAGGTCATGCCGTTAGTCGAAACCGCGTCATGGATCAATTTCCTTATTTTGTTTCCTAGTTGGTTTAGGATTTAAAACTCTATAAATATGGGTTGTATTTTACATTTTTAGAGGTTAGACAATATTGTATACTTTTGTTTTGGTCTTTTGGAATTATTTTGCAAACTCTTAGCAATTTAATTTCCGAAAGTTGGTTTATGCAATTACACTTTGAATTTCAATGCAAGATTACAGATTTCATCTATTTAAATAGTAAGTTCATGAATTGTTTTAACCTAATTATGAATTGTGAACTGTAAAGCATGAGTAGCTAAATCCACAACTAGGGTTGTGGGAACCATGAAACAATTAAAAAAGTATGAATAATAACTATGTAATTCTTGAATAATGTTTATGCATGTATTGTTAATCTTTTCGTTTAGAATTCTTTCTAGCGGTGTACAATGTTAGAACTCACCTCGTTCCTAATTGCCTTACCAAGGGGGTAATGAATGAGAAAAAAGATCAAACAATAGAGATTTAGTTAACGAATTGCTGCTATCTAATAGTCTAACTTTAATCAATTGAGGAAAGGGTGAATACCCTAAGTTAATTGACACAATAACTAATCTGGGGTAAAGATAAGAGTTAGTAAAGCACACATTCATAGATTTACCAAGTATTTTCTGAAAGTATCTACGATGATTACCAATCATTTAGGGATACATAACGTATCGGCATTCCATGTCAAACACTAGGATAGGATTACTATTATTAGGATTACTATTTTAAGAGCTTGTGGGGAACAAATATGTCCTAGTTTCCATCTTATATTGATTTCTCAAACTGTTAATATTGCTTACTTGTTACTTATTGATTGAAAACAACAATCTGTTACTTTAGTTACAAAACCCCCTGTTTACTTTTCTCGGAAATAGTTTGATTAAAAAGAGATAACTGTGAGTTAAGATTAATTCTAAACCATATTCCTGATGGGATCGACCCCAACCTACAAGTTGGGTCTTTATTTGACAACGTTCGCTTATACTTCTTTAGGGAGGTGTAATTTGAGCGTATCACACCCCGGAAAATCTAATGTGGTAGCGGATGCTCTTAGTCAATTGTCTATGGGTAGTATGGCTCATATTGAGGAAGAGAAGAAAAAGTTGGTTCGAGATGTTCATAGATTGACTCGATTAGGTGTTCAGTTAGTGGACTCCACCAAAGGTGGTGTTATAGTTCGCAATGATTCCCAATCATCTTTTGTGGAGGATGTGAAAACCAAGAAAGGTCTTGATCCAATTTCGGTGGAATTGATGGAAGCGAAGCTTAAGAAATCCGTTGAGGCTTTCTCCGAAGGGGGAGATGGTGTCCTTAGATATCAAAGTCATTTATGTGTTCCAAATGTTGATGAATTGAGGGAACATATCTTGTCAGAGGCCCATAGTTTGTGGTATTTCATTCACTCGGGAGCCACCAAGATGTACCGTGACTTACGGGAGGTCTATTGGTGGAATGGGATGAAGAAGTATATTGCGAGATTTATGGCTAAGTGTCAGAATTGCCATAAAGTAAAGGTTGAGCATCAGAAATCAGGAGGTATGTCCCAATAAATTAGCATTCCTACTTGGAAGTGGGAATATTTGAACATGGACTTTATCGTTGGTTTACCTCATACCCGGCGACAACATGACTCGATTTGGGTTATAGTAGACCGGATAACCAAATCGACTCATTTCCTTCCTGTCAAGGATTCCTTTTTGGCGGAGGATTATGCTAAGTTGTACATAATATAAATGGTATAGTTTCATGGAGTGCATTTGTCCATCATTTCCGATCTTGGTACCCAATTCACTTCTTAGTTTTAGAAGTCTTTCCAAAAAAGTCTTGGTACTCATGTTAAGCTTAGTACGGCCTTTCATCCCCAACCCGATGGGAAAGCGGAGCGTACTATCCAAACTTTGGAAGATATGTTAAGAGCTTGTGTAATTGATTTTAATGGTAATTGGGATGACCATTTGCCATTGATTGAGTTTGCTTATAATAATATATATCACTGGAGTATGGATATGGCTCCATTTGAAACCCTATATGGTAAGAGGTGTAGATCTCCCATAGGTTAGTTTGAGGTGGATGAAGTTGACCTAATAGGTTTCGAATGGGTACATGAGGCCATAGAAAAAGTTTGACTTATTAGAGAGACATTGAAAACAGCTCAAAGTCGACAAAAGTCATATGCCGATGTAAGAAGAAGAGATCTTGAGTTTGATGTTCATGATTGGGTTTATTTAAAAATATCACCCATGAAGGGTATAATGAGGTTTGGTAAGAAAGGGAAGTTTAGTCCTCAATATGTAGGCTCATACCAGATGTTGAGGTGTGCTGGTAAGGTTTCATATAAGTTAGATTTGCCAAATGAGTTGGTATCGGTGCATCCAATTTTCCATGTCTCAATGTTGAAGAAATGTGTTGGTGATTTGAAATCCGTAGTTTCCTTAGAAGGTTTGGGAGTTAAGGAGAATCTCTCATATGAGGAAGTTCCGATTGAGATTTTAGACCAACAAGTCAAGAAGTTGAGAAATAAGGAAATAGTTTCCGTAAAGGTGTTGTGGAGGATTCATTTAGTTAAGGTCACTACTTGGGAGGCCGAGGCCGATATTATGTCCCGATATCCTCATTTTTTTCCTTCTACACCTATTATAGCATGAGGTAATGAGTTCCTTTTGGGTTGTCCTTTGTTTTGTAGTCATGTGTTTTATGTGTGTCCATGATTTCTTTATGTTATGCATGTTCATGAAAAACTTGTGTTTTGAAAGGAAAATGAGTTTATATGATTGATTTCCTCATGTTGTTGTGCATTGAGTATGAGTTGCCTATAGACTTCATGAGATGAATTGATGAACATTCTTTAGCTATGCTTTTTGAGAACAAATTGCATATGAGCTCGATGAGATTGTGTTGAGCATGCTTTTAACTTGGAGAAGGTTGTCCTCCTTGAACATGAGTAATTTTAAAGTTTCATGGATATTACTTCCTTATGATGCATTGAGTATGTTTAGCTTGGAGTTGATGTTTCCTCCTTGATTTGTGCATTGCATGCATGATGGGCTCTTAGACTTAGTTTCACCCCTCTTATGAAGTTTTGAGAACGTCCTAGCTTGGAGTCGATAGTTCCTACTTTGTTAGATGCATTTTGATGAAGTTGCATGGTAAGTTAGGTTGTTAGTTCCTCTCCTACTCTTTTAGTGTCACGACCCAGGGGTACTCCCTAGAGGTAACAAGGCACGTAGAACCCTGGAAGGATCCATGTAAGCCACCTAGCATATCATAACTTAAGAATAGAACAATAAGAGTAAAAACGCATTACAAGTCTAAAATTTTCATTAAAAAAACGTAGAAGTCCAGACTCTAAGTCTCCACATAGCCATCTATTACAATATTCGAAGTGAAAAGGGACACATCCGATACAACATAGTCCGAAAAGTAAATACAATAAATGAACTACAATGAGATAATATTCTTCCTCGAATCATGAGGACTCACAAACAAGCTAGGAGAATAAGCAATTCCAAGCTTTAGCCATAATGATGATCACCTTGGAGGAAAATGTAGGAAAAGTAGGCGTTAGTACAAAAATGCACGAAGTATGATTGCCATGCATAAAAACATTGAAAACATGCTAAAAGGGACATTTTATTTGAAAGCATGCAATTTACTAAGTTTAAACATCATCATGAAAATAGTGGAAAATCATAAGTCGTAAACATCATCAATACACATATCATCATAACATAAGAGGAACATATCATAAATACCCTCAAAGAATACTTGTTCAATGCATGAATAAGACCCCATAAATCTCATCCATGCTAAGTAAAGATTCTTGAGTAACCATAGTTCATAATTCATATTCTTGTTCATATTATTGTTGTGGGAATAAGCCTTAACCGACATGAGACCATGTGATCTAACATGGAATCTGGTGACTCCCATACCGAAAGGGGTTGCTCTACTTACCTAAGGTAGAACCATACTCTTAGCTTAGGTAGATCCACTAGCTAAATACCTATGAGGGCACATAGTTTATGGGAAAATGAGATTGCTACTAGAAACCCGGACTCAACTAAGGTCGAAGGTTTCCATCTGATGAGACATACTTTGGGAACCCGGACCTAACTAGTGTAAAAGGTTCCACTGGGAAGCCGGACTCAACTAGTGTAAAAGCTTCCATCTCATATTCAATATCCACTCGGTGCTAAGCATTAATTCCCACGAAGTTCATATTAAGTCTTGACTTAAGTTCATATTCAAGGAAGAATGTCGTGACACTCAATCCAATATAATTCATAAGATAGCTCATAGATCATGCGTGAGAATAACCTTTCACCGTCCATGTCTTCATATAGATTCTATAGGTGAGAAAGCCTTTCAACCCTAGAATCATCATATTGTAACAAAACATTTCACATCATATCATAATCATACATAAGTGTGTATATGACAATAACATTCCAACAACACAACAACTAGATCATAATCATATTCACTTCACTCTCAAAGTGTTCTTAAAGCATGTAACAAGACTTCATAAACATGCATAATATCATAATTTTCCCTTTCAAGGATCAAGGCTAATATCAAATCAACACATCTAGAATTCACTACTTTAGACATGGATATTAACGTAATTCAAGTAACCCAAGTACTATAAGCATAATCTCATAATATCCTTCTTTCATCCACAAACCCACATCACAAAATCATAATTGGGAAATATGGGGATTTTATGGGTTCTTGGGGATTTCAACATAAAAAACCATAATAAATCATCAATTCAATCATAATATAAAGTAATTCAAGCATAAGAATCGTTTTTGAAAGGAACCCATGACTTTGGAATCAAACCCTAGTTTTTGGGGATTTTTATCTTTGAAATTGGGATTTTGAAGGGGCTCCATGGATGGATTATATCCATGGATGAAGAGCTACCATACCTTAGCAATGAAAACAAATGAATTTTAGAAGAAAACCTTGCTTCTTGAACCCTAGCTCCAACTTCCTTCTTGTTCTTCCTTGAAGTTCTAGAGAGAGAATATTTGGAGAGGATGAAGTTTTGGGAATAGTTTTGGGTTTCAGAAATAATGAGGTGAATGACTTAATTTAGTGATATAAAATCCTTATATAGGTGATATAATTTAGGCTAAAATGACATCACTTAATACTAATTAAAATCGAAAAACCCCAAAGTGCCCCTAAACTAACTTCCAAACACAATTTCCAGGTCACCACCCACAACCCTCACTGACGGACTGTGGTTGGACCCACGGCCGGCGCTGGTGAAGCGTGGGTTTGGTTTAGAGAACTTGATTTGCAGGCCTTGACCTAGGGCCCCTCACCCATGGGCGTGGACTGACCCACGACACATGGGTCCTGCCGTGGTCCACTGTTGTAGGGCAATTTCCAGGGTGATCCTCAAGTACCTATGGTTGGTCCTTGGGGGTCGTACCTTGACATTCTAACATGAACCCCTCTATATTTAAGTACGGGGAGTTACATCCAAGACTCTAACCCTCAAGCTAAGATCTAGTTTAGCCTACTAATTTCTGGATTGTTACAATATCTCCGTCTTGGGAACATTCGTCCTCTAATGACGATCTAGACTCCTTACGAAAGTAAAGACTCAAGACTAGCAGCCCATCATGCATGCAACATCAAAATAATGCACAATTCAAAGAAGGAAACATCAACTCCATCTTAAATATAATCAATTCATCACAAGGGAGTAGGAACTACATATAACAACCCATTACACATGAAATTTCAACATTTTTCATGTTCTTAGGAGGAACTACCTTCTCTAATCTTTAAAGGATGTTCAACACAATCTTATGAAACCATTAGGCCATTTACCCAAGAAAAGCATATACATATAAAGTATGTTCATCAATTCATCTCATGAAGTCAAATAGGCAACTCATACTATATGCACAACAACATGAGGAAAATCAATCATAAAAACTCACTTTCTTACTAAACATGAATTTTTCAAGAACATGCATAACATAAGGAAATCATGGAAAAACAAATATAACACACATGACTCCCAAAACAAGAAGACTCAAGAGGAACTAATTACCTCAAGCTTGAATAGGAGTAAAAGGAAAGAGATGAGGATATCGGGACTTACTATCGACCTTGGCCTCCGAAGTATCACCCTTCAACTAAGGGATTCCCCCACAATACCTTCACGGAGGAAACTTCCTTGTTTCTCAACCTCTTGACTTGTCGATCTAAGATTTCAACCAGTACCTCTTCATAAGCAAGATTCTCCTTAATCTCTAAACCCTCTAAGGGAACTATTGTTGATGGATCCCTAATACATTTCTTCAACATTTTGACATGGAACACCGGAAGCACCAACGCCAACTCATTTGGAAAATCTAACTCATATGCAACCCCACCAACACGCCACAAAATCTCATAAGGACCCACAAATCGAGGACTATGTTTCCCCTTCTTCCCAAACCTCATAACACCCTTTATGGGTGAGATTTTCAAATAAACCCAATCATGTACATCAAATTTGAGATCTTTCCACATCAAATTTGAGATCTCTCCTTGTAACATCGGCATAGGACTTTTAACGACTTTGGATCGTTCTCAACCTCTCTATAATAACCTGAATCTTCTCAATGGCCTCATACACTAATTCCGAGCCTAGGAGAGCAACTTCCCCCACTTCAAACCATCATATAGGAGACCTACATCTCCTACCATAGAGATCCTCAAAGGAAGCCATGTCGATACTCAAATGATAATTGTTATTATAAGCAAACTCAACTAATGGCATATGGTCATCCCAATTGCCTTTAAAATCTATCACGTACTCCCTCAACATGTCCTCTAAAGTCTGAATGGTGCATTCCGCTAGACCATCCGTTTGAGGGTGAAAAGTTGTGCTAAGCTTCACCTTGGTACCTAGCCCCTTCTTGAAAGACCTCCAAAACTATGAAATAAATTGGGTACCTCGATCCGAAATTATAGACAAAAGTACTCCATGTAACCTTACTATCTCCCTCACATATAACTTAGTATACTCTTCCGCCAAGTAGGACACCTAAGAGAAATGAGCGGACTTAGTCATCCGGTCAACTATTACCCATATCGAGTCATGTTGCCGTCGAGTACGTGGCAAGCCTACAATAAAATGTATGTTCACATCTTCCCACTTCCAACTAGGAATATCATTATCTTGTGACAAGCCTCCCGGCCTTTGGTACTCAACCTTTACTTGTTGACAATTAGGACATTTGGCAACAAATTCTGCGATGTCCTTTTTCATCTCATTCTACCGATAG
The DNA here is from genome assembly GCA_029582605.1 of Solanum gracilifrons. Lineage (NCBI taxonomy): Eukaryota > Viridiplantae > Streptophyta > Magnoliopsida > Solanales > Solanaceae > Solanum > Solanum gracilifrons. The sequence goes on along the minus strand of JAJOOH010007314.1, from coordinate 34,738 downwards.
ACTTCTGTAGGTCACGGTACATTTTGGTGGCTCCCGGGTGAATGGAATACCAAGAACTATAGGCATCTTCTAAAATTTGCTCCCTCAAGCCGTCAACATTTGGAACACATAACCTACCTTGATTCCTTAGTACCCTATCTCCCCCTTGGGAGAAAGCCTCAACAGACTTTTTGAGTACCACCTTTTTTAACTCAACCAAGATAGAATCAAGACTTTGCTTAGACTTCACATCGATTACAAAGGACGATTCAGAACCATTATGGACCATGACACCACCCTTGGCGGAATCCACTAGTTGAACACCTAGTCGGGCCAACCTATGCACATTACGAATCAACTCGTTATTTTCATCCTCTACATGATCCACACTACCCATCGAGAACCTACAAAGAGCATCCGCTACCACATTAGCTTTGTCGGGGTGATAAAAGACACTCATATCATAATCCTTATATAATTCTAACCACCTTCTCTGACGAAGATTCAAGTCCTTTTGACTAAACACATATATAGACTCTTATGATCAGTGAAAATATCTATGTTGACCCCATACAGATAATGCCTCCATATTTTTAAGGCAAACACAATTGTCGCTAACTCAATGCCATGGGTAGGATAATTCTTCTCGTGGACTTTAAGTTGCCTTGAAGTATAGGCAATCACCTTACCATTTTGCAGAAGCACACATCCCAACCCAACTCTAGAGGCATCACAATACACCACAAAACCATCTGAACCTTCTGATAAGGTCAACACCGGAGTAAAAGTAAGTCTATCTTTCAATTCTAGGAAACTTTGGTCACAAGCTTCCGATTACATAAAATTAGCCTTCTTTTGAGTCAACGCCGTTAAAGGAGAAGCAATGGAGGAAAATCCCTCAACAAACCTTCTATAGTACCCGGCCTAATCCAAAAATTTTCTAATGTCGAAACGAGTTATAAGTCTAGGCCAACTCTTGACCGCATCCATGTTCTACGGGTCTAAATCAATACCCTCACTTGACACAATGTGACCAAGGAAAGCTACAGACCTCAACCAAAATTCACACTTGCTAAGCTTTGCAATAAGTTGTTGGTCCTTAAGAACTTGCAACACAATTCTCAAATGGTCCACATGTTCATTCTCACTCCTTGAATAGATCAAGATATCATCGATAAACACAATCACAAACATGTCCAGGTATTGCTTAAACACTCTATTTATCAAGTCCATGAATGCCGCCAGAGAATTAGTCAACCCAAACGACATTACCGCAAACTCTTAGTGACCATACTGGGTTCTAAAGGCCGTTTATGAAATATCATCCCCTCTAACCTTCAATTGGTGATAACCTGAACAAAGATCAATCTTATAGAAACGGCTAGCCCCTTGAAGTTGGTAAAACAAACCTCAATTCTCGAAAGAGGAAACTTGTTCTTAATGGTCACTTTATTCAATTGACGATCATCGATGCACATTCTAAGAGACCCATCCTTCTTTTTAACAAACAACACCGGAGGACCCCATAGAGAGATACTCGGTTGGATGAAACCCTTATCTAGCAAATCCTTTAATTTCTCTTTCAACTCTTTCAACTCGGCTGGAGCCATTATATAAGAACGAATAGAGATAGGTTGCGTATCTGGGAGAAGGTCAACACCAAAATCTATTTCCCTCTCGGGAGGAATATCGGGTAAATCATCGGGGAAAACTTCTGGGAACTCATTCACTACTGGAACTGACTTTAGAGAATGGGTTTCAGATTCAACATCCCTCACCCTAACAAGATGGTAAATACACCCTTTGGAGATCATCTTCCTAGTTTCAAGAAAAGTAACAAATTTACCTCTAGGCATAGAATTTCCCCCGTTCCACTCTAAGATAGGCTCATTTGGGAATTGGAATCTAACCACCCGAGTCCTACAATCAATAGAGGCATAACATGCATGCAACCAATCCATACCCAAAATCACATCAAAGTCTAACATGTCTAACTATACCAAGTCCAACAAAGTAACTCTATGCGATAAGGAAACACGACATCTCCTATAGACTCTCTTAGCCACCACCGGGTCACCAACCGGGGTAGAGACCGACAAAGGTTCTAATAACAGTTAGGGGAGCTTATCAAACTCCATGGCCACATAAGGTGTCACAAAGGGCAAAGTAGCACCGGGATCTAACAAGGCATAAATATTAATAAGAAAGACTTTTAACTTACCGGTCACCACATTCGGGGATCTCTCTTGGTCACCTCAGGATTGAACAGCATAAAAGCATATTTGCTTTGGGGAATTTGAGTTTGAACCGCTTGAAGGAGCTTGTTTATCTTCTCTTCCCTTAACCTTGAGCATCGGACAATCTCTCATCTTGTGGCCACTTTTCCTGCAACTAAAACACCCATCAGTGCCAACTAGGCATTTACCGTTATGTTTTTTCCACACTTTACGAAAACAGGCCTATTCACATAAGAGCCACTAGTATTACCTCCTTGAGGATTAGGGTTAGACACCCTATCCTTGTTGACCCTTGGAGGAGCACTAGAGGAACCTTGGTTGGAAAATCTTTGTGTAAACCTTGGTAGACCTTGTCCATCGGACCTAGCATTGGAGAAGTTCTCATCACCGGTTCTATCTCTTTTCTCCTCCCTATTCTTTTCCTTGAGTTTTGATCTCGATTTGTTGGGCGAACACCATAAGACGTGAGATATCCATATCATGATGCAGCATTGCCGTACGACATTCTTTTTCTACCAAGTCAGGCACATCCGTCAAAAATCTACTCATCTTATCCCTCGAATCTTCCACCATAGTTGGAGCATACTTAGATAATTGAGTTAACTTTAGGGCATACTCTTTCACGCTCATACTTCCTTGACAAAGGTTAATGAACTCTTCCACCTTAGCTTTCCTCAACTTTCGGGGAAAGAACCTATCAAGAAACGCCAATTTAAACAATTCACATCCTACAAGGCCTACTCCTACAGGTTTCTCACCCTTTCACTAATCATACCATATTTGAGTCACATCTTTTAGATGGTAGGCAGCTAACTCAGCCTTCTCTTCCAAAGATACCCCCATAATAGCAACCACTTTATAAACCTCATCGATGAACCTTTGGGGATCTTCTTCCACTTTGGAGCCATGGAATTCTGGAGGGTTCATTCAAGAAAAATCCCTAACCCTTGAGACAGCCTAATTCACATTAGGATTAACCGGAGCTACAACTTCTCTATTGGCTTGAGTTGCAAAAGCTTGGGCCAACATTTGAAAAGCCGATATAACCTCCACATTCGACATAGATGAAGGATTGATGCTTATCGTGACCAACGACACTGACCTACGGTATGAGTGTCTACGATCGTCGATAACATAGTAACCCAACCGAGGGTTGGGATCGTGTCCCAAATGAGCGATTTTGAGGATTCATAGCCAATTAGAATTTTATTCAAATTAGTCGTAATTAAAGACGTTTGCGATAAAAGACATAGTAAATTAAAGGGGGTGACACGAAAGTGTCAAATATCAAATGGGGTTTTTGTAACAAGTGCTAAAACAGCAAAAATAAACAAGAAAATTAAGTATGGGGAAATGTTCTTGGGATGTGACCGCAATACAAGTAGAGATAAATTGATGGGTACAAGCTTCAATAGGAAATTTGCAAGATAATAGTGACTAGGCTAAGCTATAAATGGAAATAAGTTCCCTCTCGAGCAACTTACCCCGTTTCAAATGCGTTCCTCTAAGACACCCATTTAACGCATGAAGACCAGCCTACGCCTTACCCCACTTACTCTCTTGAGTTGAGTGTTAGGAATGGGACTAGGGCTCACCCTCTCGGGCAGAACCTCATGTCGACCCACTCCTTAGGCCATCAGTCTAGTGGTTTTGGTTTCACGACTTCCCTCTCGGGAAAGCCGAAAACACATGGATGGCTTTGTATTTTCAACTACAAACCCTTTATACTAAACCACAACCACTAGGTGAAATCACCATTTACATACATCTAACCTATTAGCAAGCAAGACCCAACAAGAATATCAACCCATATTTTCTAAATCACACCCCAAGAATGGGGGTTTTTAGCCACACATCAAGAAATAAGAAACTATACCTAACATGATAATGAAATTAACTAGGTATAAGAGATTAAACCTTGAATTAAGCAAAGGGAAGTGAATAGAAAAGACCCACTTCCAACTTGGGAAAGAAGAACTCCTTTCTTCAAGTCTCCACAAAACCCTCTCTAAACTTGAGAGAAAATATTAGCTAGAATATGTTCTAAAGTGAAAATAATAATAATAATTGTTCCACACTCCAATCTCTTAAGACTACAACTCGAAATAGTATTTATAGTTTTCACAGATTGTGCTGCGGAGGATTATTCGGCGACATTAGTCGAGATCGCCGATGAACTCGTTGATCTACCCTTTGGTTAGCTCATCGCCTTCAGTGTCTTGCCTTTAGCATCCTTGCATTCTGGATCATTGGGCGGTATGGTACTGCTTCGCGAAACTGATCAGCGACCCGCCGACTGCTCCTTTCCTCGCCTTTTGATCCGCTTCCTTTAAGGCTTTGCGTACTGGAATGAAAGGCAGCTTATGTCGTTTTGGTGACTCACCATGTTAAACTTGGTGATTCGCAGGATTCCATTTCTTGTTCTTTTCAGCCCTATTTGCTCCGTTTTGCGCCTAAGTGTCCATGCTTCCACTAAAACTTCAAATACCTGAAACTTCAACATTTTAATCAGGCATTGAGGTAAAACAAGCATTCAAGGACACTATTTCCATTAAAATGAATCGCTAAATGAGTCCAATTTGTGGACTCATCAACACCTCTAACTTAAGCTTTTGCTTGTCCTCAAGCAAACTCAAGTTTATCCGTTCAAAAAGGGTGGCTCAAACAGTGCTACAAAAGACTAAATCATGAATGCACACAACAAGACTCAATTTACTTATGCAAGGATCAATTGTGTACTCAAAGATTCAAATTGTGACACACCATCACCAAAGATTCTCATGCTCGCAATACTTGCTACTTGTGCAAGTTCAAGATTAACAAAAGTATCTAAATGCCCTTGCACAAAGAATGATTCCATATTCACACATATATATGAGTCAATTTCAAATCAGGAATCAGATACAACGCTCACACTCAAAAAGAGGAACACAATGCATGTTTTCACCCATAGGTTTGCCCTTATTTTACAATTGACTTTTGATCCAGCTTACTCAAGATAAAAAAGGTCTTTCTAAGACTTGTAGTGGGGCTGAGTGCAAAGGTATGGCCATTTAGGCTTAGTGACTTTTTCCTCGTGTGATGTGATGTTCTCAAGACATCCTCTTCCCTTCCTTCCTCAATTCTTCTTCTAGTGCTCATAAGTCATCTTATTGTTCGTTCTCCATGTATTGTTTGGAAACCCAATTTCTTTTGCACTTTTATTTTACAACTTTCTTTTTCTTTCTTTTCTTTTCTCTTTCTTTTTCACTTTTTTTTATATGAAGGGTTTCCATTTTGTTTTGCAATACAATAGGTTCGGGAGGCTTTCTTGCACTTCTTGACTTTTCCTTTTCCTTTTCACCACACCCCCAACTTAGACTTTTGGCCTAAGTTGGCTATTCACTAAACACATCTCAAGAGGATTATAGGTAGTGGATGAAAAAACTCTAGGGTTTATCAAGGTTCTTCCAAAGAAAGGTAAGGCTCAAAGGTGTTCAAACGAGTTTTACACGCTCACAACTAGGTCACAAAAATAGATATATGTCAAATTGGCTCACACTCTTTAAAATTGCCTAAGATCATCTCAAAAGTACACCTTTCTAAATCAATCAGACTAACGGGGCAAATTCTAGGTTTATTCATGCATGGTTCAAAGTAAGTTAATCACACAAGGCATCGATACTTCAATCAAACAAGACTAGACACGCTCGCTAGTGTATAACGGTCATCACAAGAGAATCAATTTGATAAAATGGCTAATCACAACGAAATGCAAAGAGTTCACATATTGTCTATGCAACTTCATTTGGTCTCATCGTAGCTATACATTAATGTTTATTCAATTGGGAGCACTATTCAAGTCATTAGTATTGATCGAAAATAAGACTCAAATTATTTTTGCAAAAGAACAGCCACTTTCAACACAAGAGGTGGCGAAATTTTTTCGAAAGGATCAAAATTATTTTTCAAGTGAAACAACAGGAGCCATGAGCTCAAACATTCACAGAAAAGCAGTAATTTAAAATAATAATTAAGAACAGACAACCCAAATATCCAAATAACACACAAAGGTTGGCCTCACCCCACCACAAATAAAAGCATTTGTCCTCAAATGGAAATAACAACGATTCTGAAAGGTAGAGTAACGAAAGACAAAGAGGGAGATAAAGAGGTGATCCTGGCTCGGCGCATCTGTCTAGGTTTCAAAGTTGAGGGTAACCTCTAGAAGGACCCGCTCCACTGAATCCCACAGCTGGAGCTTTGGCCAAGGAAGCCTGCACAACAGCATCTATCATGATTTCCTTAGTCTCAATTATGTCTTTGATGTAGCTCCCTCGAACATCTCTTCATCAGTCTCTGCTTCCGCTCCCAAATCTTCTATCTGCTCCACTCTATCCCCATATCCAGTAGTAGTCTGAGGCCTCTCAGGCATGGCTGGAATTTCAACTGTCCCAAAGACCATGGACACATCAATGGCCTTCAAGTAATTCACATCTTCTCGCAACTCAGCAATGGCAGCTTTTAAAAATCTTATTTGACTAGTGCACCTTTGCTTGTGCTCACACACCGCTATCTTGGCCGCTAAGGCTTCGATGGTAGTGTTCAGAGGTGTCACAGCATCAGTTAGGGCCATCTGGATCATGCCTGGAGCAGCTGCTTCTAAACAAGCGGCCCGACGATCAGTAGAAAGGGCTATTTGTCCCATCCGAAGTAGGAAAGCGCGGGTGAGTGGGGGCCTGGAAATAGCAACAGAGGAACCTGGAGTGTCAGTGGAAGTAGCAGTGGTAATGGATATACCTAAAGGTCCAAGAGCTGGAGTGAGCAGAAGTGCTTCTATAGGTATAGATCTAGTGGTCGCCACTTCAGTCTGCTTCTTTTCAGCTTGATCCTTAAGATATTCGGCTTCGATCTTTCGGATGTTGGTTGAGGTTGTGGCATCACTTCTACATCCTTCTCTATATCCAGAGGTACTCGGGCATTTCTGCACAATGCGATAATTAATACCGGAAAAGGTAAAGATACCTGGCTTTGCTGGCGCGCATATGGATTTCGGACGCAATAATTGTTCCCAAATTTATCCTTTATTCTCTATGATGCACCCAAGACATGCTACTTTATCGAGGCGAAGAATTGATTCATTCTGTGATGGCATAATGGAGCTGCTGATAAATCTGAACCAATATCTTGCAGCTACGTTCAGATCTTTCTTTTCAATTGGGATTCCTTCTGCTAGCCATTTTGGAGCATTATTATCTGAGATTAGCGGGACCAACCACTGTTTCATCGCATCCAGCTGCTTTGTTCTGATCAAGTGATGAAAGTGATCATTAATCTTAGTGGACATACCCAAGGCTATGTTGATAGCCTCACTGTCACAAACTACTTTCTTCCTCTGACCACTACATAATCAACTGCTTTGAAAGACGTGACTAGTCTCTCCCGCTGAGGTACCAATGCACTGTATGCACTATAAAACTCTCTGACCCAACTTGGTATATAAGAACCACGTGGTTTTCTGAAAACTTGAAATTTGTGATATTTTAGGCATTCCATTATCTCAGGAAACCTATCGATCACCCCATCTATGGACATCCATTTTTCTTCAATGATTGTTCTTAGTCCATCAGACTTAAATCTATTCGATGATCTAGGTGGGGGGGGGGGGGCTTGTACTAGAGGTGCCAGTATTATTGCATGTTCAGGAGCTGGAGGAGTATGAGCAGTGGATCGGAGATTTCTGATCCACGATGGGTCATTAAGTTGTTTGGATCATAGCTCATTCCTCTGTGTCTCTATCAGTTCATCTTCATTTGAACTCATACTCTCACTATCGTATATTGTTGGGTCTTTGGTGTAAAAACCCATGCTATCAGATCTTGCATCTGATAGCTCAACGATTTTTGTCCTTTCCCTTGCCTCTTTTGCTCGCACTGGAAGGTTTCGCAACATTGCTTTTGGATGCAGCTGCATCATCATTGATTGTTATCCCTTTTTTCTTTCTTTGAGTTGGCTTGTTGCTTCTTGTAACTTTGGGTCTGGCCATATTTGCAGTCAACAAGGAGTAAGTTAGAAATAAGTAAATCAGTGGTGCAGACCCTTAGTGGCAGACAAATGCAATAAACTTGTCGGCGAATCGCCAAATCTCTTTGGCGAGTCGGGCTGAGCTCGCCTCTGATTTTGCCCTAATAGCTTTCACTAGTCGGCGAAGAGAAAGTGTGAATCGTCGATTACTATCGGCGATCAAAGGTTCGTTAGCTGAAAGTTACAGTGCAATGAAGATTTGAGAATGCAAACAGAGGGCGATCGAAGTTACTTTAGGCGAGCCGCCTAGTTGTTTGAACCTGACCCAGTTCGCTAAACAACCTAACGTGCCTCCCTTCAATTCAAATTCGACCTCGCAAATTCCCAAAATATAATTTAACAGTTGCAAAAGTGAAATTAAATTAAGACCCATGACATTCATTCACCCAAAGCTCAAACCATTTCATGCACATGCAAAGAGGGATTTCAAGAATCAAGATCAAGTAGGCATGATTCCCAGATCGAATCTGGGATTTAGACAAGATAAGTTTATCAGATAGAGGCCTAGCACATGTCAACCCAACCAATTTTAAATTAATAAGAGAACAAACTTTTAGTAGTTTCAGGAGTTGGGAGAAACCAACCTTTTATGCTGCTTGAACTGTATTGAAATGCTAGGAAGCAATGTAATTCCACGCTTTAGCACTAATCGACAACTAAAATACTAGGAGTGTAGAGATAATGAAAATTACTTACTAGGTGCAGTTTTTTCGACAGTGGAAATTGAGTGGAAAATGAACATTTTTTCATTTCTTTGAGACTATTGGCTTTAAAAACTGTCCAGTTGTTGCTCATTCGACAATATTAGTTTGTACCGCTGAATGATTCAGCGTTACGCCGAGCGATTTGCCCTCGCCGCCGATTGTTACAGAATGTAGCTTTGATCTTGAGTCTGCCAGCGATCTAGATCGAAGTCGTCGAATAGTTCGGCTACTTCGCCGAATGGGACTATCAATTACCAATCCACATTTTTCATTCATTCTCCACGTTTTCTACTGCGAAATTAATACACCATTATTTCTAGAATAAAACTAAAGCTCATAAAGGTTTTGGGTTGCCTCCCAAATAGTGCCTTAGTTAACGTCGTGGCATGACACAGGTCGATGCTCAAACCGGCTTTTTGGTGTTACACCTAGTGGAGCTAGGTGATCCTGCTTGCTCATAAGGATGAAGCTGAGGTAGTGCAAGATTCAAGAGAGTTTCGATTAGCTGAATAGACCTAGAATGAGAGCCACTCATCTGATTCAGCGTTTCGACATTTTCTCTAATTTCCTCTAGTACTTTATCTTGCTCATTCACCTTTTGGAGGATGGTTAACAATGTATCATTGATACGTCTATTTTCAATGTCCATGCATCTTCCCTGATCCGTAGATGATGGGCTCTTGCTCTTTCCTTTGGACATCAACTCCAGTTCTTCGATCTTTTGGGTCAAGCTATTCATTTGACCCAACAAAATGGTCAATTGCTGGTCCTTCTCTCCATCCTTGTTGGTTTTAGCTGCAAGGTCAAGAAATTTGGCTGCGGTCTCATAGGGGTATTTCTCACATCCACTTGGCATGAGTTGGCTCATTATTTCTCTGTTTTCGGAACTTAGACCCCTGTAGAAGCATTCCAGTAGGATTAAATTAGACATTTCATGAGTTGGGCAGTGTATCAATACTGTTTTAAACTGCAGTCACGACTCATGAAAAGGTTCTCCTTCGAGATGCTTGAAATTTAGAATGTGATCCCTCAGCCTAATCACCTCTGCTGGAAGAGGCTCCATTAGTCCAATTTCTCCATCATGTATACTCATTGTCCTGCCTCAACACGAAACCAACTAAACAAAACTAAAAATTCTCAAATAACACCATTCCCTGGCAGCGGCGCCATTTTGATGCTTATCGTGACCAACGACACTGACCTACGGTATGAGTGTCTATGATCGTCAATAATATAGTAACCCAATCTAGGGTTGGGATCGTGTCCCAAGGGAGCCGTTTTGATGATTAATAGCCAATTAGAATTCCATTCAAGTTAGTCGCAGTTAAAGACATTTGCGATAAAAGACATAGTAAATTAAAGGAGGTGACACGAAAGTGTCAAATATCAAATGGGAGTTTTTTAACAAGTGCTAAAACAGCAAAATAAATAAGAAAATCAAGTATGGGGAAAGGTTCTTGGGATGTGACCGCAATAAAAGTTGAGATAAATTGTTGGGTACATGCTTTATATAGGAAATTTGCAAGATAATAGTGACTAAGCTAAGCTTTAAATGGAAATAAGTTCCCTCTCGGACAACTTACCCCGTTTCAAATGCGTTCCTTTCGGACACCCATTTGCCGCATGAAGACCAGCCTACACCTTACCCTACTCACTCTCTCAAGCTGAGTATTAGGATATAGGACTAGGGTTCACCCTCTCGGGCAGAACCTCATGTCGACCCACTCCGTAGACCATCAGTCTAGTGGTTTTGGTTTCGTGACCACCCTCTCGGGAAAGCCGAAAACACATGGATGGCTTTGTATTTGCAACTACAAACCCTTTAAATTAAACCACAACCACTAGGTGAAATCACCATTTACATACATCTAACCTATCAGCAAGCAAGACCCAACAAGAATATCCATATTTTCTAAATCACACCCCAAGAATGGGGGTTTTTAGCCACACATCAAGAAATAAGAAACTATACCTAACATGATAATGAAATTAACTAGGTATAAGAGATTAAACCTTGAATTAAGCAAAGGGAAGTGAATAGAGAAGACCCACTTCCAACTTGGGAAAGAAGAACTCCTTTCTTCAAGTCTCCACAAAACCCTCTCTAAACTTGAGAGAAAATATTAGCTAGAATATGTTCTAAAGTGAAAATAATAATAATAATTGATCCACACTCCAATCTCTTAAGACTACAACTCTAAATAGTATTTATAGTTCACAGATTGTGCTGCGGAGGATTATTCGGCGACATTAGTCGAGATCGCCGATGAACTCGTCGATCCACCCTTTGGTTAGCTCATCGCCTTCAGTGTCTTGCCTTTAGCATCCTTGCATTCTGGATCATTGGGCGGTATGGTACTGCTTCGCGAAACTGATCGACGACCCGCCGACTGCTCCTTTCCTCGCCTTTTGATCCGCTTCCTTTAAGGCTTCGCGTACTGGAATGAAGGGAAGCTTATGTCGTTTCGGTGACTCACCATGTTAAACTCGGTGATTCGCAGGATTCCATTTCTTGTTCTTTTCAGCCCTATTTGCTCCGTTTTGCGCCTAAGTGTCCATGCTTCCACTAAAACTTCAAATACCTGAAACTTCAGCATTTTAATCAGGCATTGAGGTAAAACAAGCATTCAAGGACACTATTTTCATTAAAATGAATCGCTAAATGAGTCCAATTTGTGGACTCATCAAGGATTAATCGGAGCTTGAGGAGCTTGATGAGGAGCTCCTTGTTCCACATTGTCACTCTTCATTTTTCAAGCATTTTCCCTTCTAGTATTCATATCCTGAAGACACAAGAGAAGGATTAGGAGAGGGACTTTATAGAGTTAAACTCTAAGGAATGACTTAAGAGTAATGAAAAAGTGAGATTTCCTAAACATCTTGTAGCCTCTCATTCATAAATGTGGCGCGCTTCACACCTATGAACAAGACTCTACTAGATGTGGCTTATGAGACATCATCATAGAATCATTCTAAACCTTGTGCTCTGATTACCAAGTTTGTCATGACCAAGGGGTACCCCCTAGATGTAACAAGGCATATAGAACCCTGAAATGCTCCATCTAAGACACCTAGCATATCATAACACAAGAATAGAACACTAAAAGTAAAAACACATTTCAAGTCTAAAAATTTCATAAAAGAAAAGCGAAAGTCTAGACTTTAATTCTCAGCATAGCCATAACATTGTTGGTAATGATGTACACCCGTTGAGTTGAACTCTGCAGCTGGTTAGTCAATCCCCCAAGCGTTATCTCTTTATTTGATTGTTCCTTGTTGATTGTTGAAGTGGTTTGGTAGTTTGACAATTGTCTGTTTGGATTAGTAACGATGTCTTTAAGTTTGACTTATAGATTCCTAAGCATTTTGTTTGTTCAGCGGGTCACCGTCATAATTTCATATTCGAATTCAAAATAAAGCTACTCTATGTGGGATCGACCCCAACTCATTTAGTTGGGTTTATATTGATTTACGATCATTGACACTTAGAACTGGATGAAGTGTCTTTGAAACGTTAATCACTTAGAACGAAAAGAAGAGAAAAGAGGCAATAGCTTTCTCAAGAACATGCAGCGGGTTTTTTCAGTTCCTACCCCAAAATCGAAGAGTTTATCCATAGATTTCGTCACCAGGTATGTGGAATTTCACTGGTGGATTCCTTTCATCCACTAGGTCCCTAGAATTCAGTCAGATTCTTGATTCGCTATATCTTGCTTAGACCTAGGGTTTCTAAAACCTTAGATATTAGTTGTGATTTAGTTGTTAGAGTATTCTTAATCAGATTATCATATTTTGGTGGAATCCTTGCTTAGTTCTTTGTATGAAACTCAGAATCCTAGTTGTGTAGATTCTCTTAGTTAGTGAATTACACATTTTAGGTTAGTTAAACAGATATACATGCTCCAGTTTCGAATGTCACATTATCAGTATATAAATGTTACATTCTGATATCTGCATATCAGTATTTTGAGCTATTCAGTATTTCAATATTTCAGTCATAATGTGTCACACACTTATTCAGTTGGGAGTAGGCTTAACACTAAGTTGGACTAGGGTTCAGCATACCCTCATAGGCCCAAAACTACGTGTCCCCATAGGTTTATAAGTCCCATCTGTTGGGCATCAGATTTAGTGATCACGTCATTCATGCCTTTATACCCCTGGCAAGGTATATTGTGTCCTTTCGATGGGGCGTATAAATCAAACAATCATCCATTTATTCCCCTGGAAAGGTATATTGGGTCTTCTCGATGGGGCGTATATATCGGACTCCATGTTTAGCTCACCTGGTTTTATGTCGGTTAATAGTAGCTCTCACTGTCAGACTCTAGTGCGTTTGACCAGGTTTTCAGTTATATTTCAGTATTCAGTCTCAACATGTCATGTTAATAATCAGTACTTGGTCATTGCATTCAGTTCAATTCATTTCAGTATATTTCATTATTTACATTATGTTCAGTATGTTTTGTTCAGCTATTATCCTATACTGCATGCTTAATACCTTTCAAGTACTGACGCTTATTCTGTGCTATATCTTTTTGTGATGTAGGTTCAGGTTCTTAGTATTCAGACCACGCGTAGATTGGTTCCTGATCAACATTGAGCAGCTTCAATGGTGATTCCTCATACTTCGAGGACAATAGACATGTTTCCAAATTTAGTCTTTCATTTCACTTTTAGTTTTGCTAGGGTTAGCTGGGGACATGTCCCAGCAACTCTAGTCAGTAGAGGCTTTTCGGACATAATATTAGATTCAACTTTAGTTTTGAGCTGATCTTTCAGTTGTTATTAAACTCATAGTTTCTTATATATTCATATCAGTATTGGGTATTCCCCACTTTCAGTTAATTCTGGTTTTAAGCTTCCGCATAGTATATTTTATTCAGTAATCTTTTAGTCTATTTATGATATGCCAGCTTAGGGTTAGCTTGGGGTCACTCGTGATCCTAGGTCCTATGTTTACGTCCAGGGGGTAGCCTCGGGGCGTGACATATATGTACACTCAAAATTAGAAGACATAAATATCGTAACAAGTTTAAAGACATTTATGTATTAAGCCTTTTTATTTTGTATTCTTTTAAAAATAGAAAAGGCTAAAAAATGCTCTTAACCTATTACAAATAGTTCAAAAATGTCCTCTTAACACCTATTGGTTTAAAAATGTCTTTCGTGTTTTTTTAGGTTCAAAAATGTCCTTTTAGATAGTAGAAATATGACATGAAATTAAACTAAACAAGTGACTAGTTTTTATATTTTATTCTTTACGAGCTAAGCTGCATTGTGATTAGCTAACTAATGAATGGAAAGAAAAATGCATCTCACATTCATAAAGAATGATAGGCAGGTGTCTCTATACATGTTGGATGTCGTTGTCGATAGCTCTAGGCCTATATTGAGAATAAATATCATCACGAGGTCTCTGGTACCCTTGCCACCACACCCTACCGTGAATGACGACAATTTGGTTGAAGATGAAAGTTTTGACGATCATTCAATGAATATGGATGGCCATCTCAATGGAATCGGAAGATCCTAAATGTTTCAAGAAGAGTAATGATAGTATGGATCGGGATCACAACCCAAGCACCTCTTATCCAAATGAACTAATTTTCAAATAGAACAAACATTAGCATCAAGAATAAGTTGAAAATGTTATATGATCAAGCATTGGCGAGGAATTCTTTTAACTATGCTATGTTGAAGAGTTGTAGTAAATGATATAAGATAAAATGTGCATTTCCTAGTTGTGCCTGGATGTTGTGGGTGAGGAAGTATGACAAATATATTTCGAATCTACAAATACATTTGCAATCACATTGGTACTGTCGAATATGTCACACACATTCATAAGGAAATCTCGATCAAACTCATTGCATCGCTTTGTGTGAAATTGTATCGCAACGGCAAGGATGCATATACTAAAGAGACTCAGAGGATTGTTCTCAAGAAATTTCATTATAGTTTAAGCATATACAAGTGTTATTCACTTATGTACAAAGTCGACGTCTACCTTTATGCGTACTCAAAATTAATTAATGTTATTCCTTAAGAGTCCAAATGGTATGTGTCATAGGAATTGTTAGATGTGAAAGCTTCTTCCTTTTTCTCTTTTTGCCCAAGTTGATGTCAATATTATGTTAAATATGTAGCAACGAACAAATGAATAAAATCAAATCAAGTTTCTTACATATTGTAGTCATTTTATTATTTTTGAATTTTGTAATTCTGTTAGAAATTCATGTATGGCCATATATAATAAAGCTGGTCTAACATCGATCAGATGAACTTATACTAAACAAATTAAATGATCTATAGGGTCTAGGCTTGACTGAAATCATTATCCATGTTAGATAATCTATATAATAGATGGATTTCAATGTACGAATTAGTGCAATGATAGAAAAATATTAGTATATAACAATATACTAAATTCTAGACTACACGCTTTGTCAATAGTATATTGTATGAATTTTTAACCTTTACTAGCATATTGTAAAAAATAAAAATAACTAATTAATTAAAATAATAAATTGTTAAAATTTACATAACTAAATGAGCTTAAACAAATCATGAGATCATATATCAGTCCACGTACACTGGGAACGATGATCAGAGATGTATGATGATGAGTCGTGATTATATAATCATCCTTAGAGTAATGTTGACCAAACACAAGTATATTGTCAGGATTTCATTTTTTCAACCACAATACATCCTCATACATCTCTAATTACTATACCCAATTTGCACGTACTCTTATATGATCATATAGCTTGTTTAAACTTATTTAATCGTATAAATTTCAATAATTCATTTTTTATTAATTAATTATTCTCTTTTTTGAAATTCTACTAGTTACGGTCTATACATTTGTATCCTAATCTAGTAAGTTTATTATGGATGAAGGTCTTAGTATAGGCTAGAATATGTTTAGTTTGGTCCTCGACTTGTTATAGTGTAGCTTATTCTAAGACCTTCATCCATAATAAACTTACTAGGTTAGGATACATATGTATAGACTATAACTAGTTGAATTTTAAAAAGAGAATAATTAATTAATAAAAATAAATAATTATTAAATTTACTCAATTAAGTGAGTTTAAACAAGTATTATGATCATATAAGAGTGCACGTAAATTAGGACAACAATCAAATATGTATGAGGATAAGTTGTGATTGAACAAATGAAATCCTCACAAAACATACTTATATTTTGGTAAACATTACTTTGACGATGTTAGATTGTATAATCACTACTCACCCTCACACATCTCTAATATGATCCATGTCCACAATTTGCATGGACTCTTATATGAAAATATGAATTGTTTAAACTTATATAATTATGTAAATTTCAATCAATTTTTTTATTAATTAATTATTTATTTTTGATAATATGCTAGTAAGAGCTATAAACTCATACGATATATAAATTGCAAAGTGTATAGTATAGAATATATAGTGGATTCAGTCAATGATCCTCAATATAATAGACTATATCTAAGTATTTACTTTTTTGCTATATAATAATATTTTTTTTTATCATTCCACCAATCTGCATATACTTTACAAATAAAAGAGTGTCTATCCATGCGGTCCATCATATATCAACCACATGGAAAATAATTAATTATATTTATGGTCTAAGAATGATGTACAATAACCACAAAATTTAAATATCCACTTTTTACAACGATAATAAAGTATAAGTTAAATTATATCCGACGGTAATATACATACATATATATATATATAATAAGATAATTCTTGTTTAACCTCCCTCATTTTTTTATATAAAAGGGAAGGCAACCATTCGAATCTTTGTCGTCGTTCCCGACCTCTATTGATGAAGTACGTGCAGTCTCACACCTTTCAACTTCGTCTTCAAAGCATCAATGAACATGTTATTAACTTCATTCGTGTATAACTTATATATTTTTATGTAGGTCTGTTTCATCTCACGAACAATAAGGGTAAGGTATAGGGGTACAATCTACAAAAAATATATATGTAGAAATTACATGACATTCATTAATTTAAAAATATTATTATATAATAAAAAATATTTTTTTATCTTTGTACTATTCCTTCTATACTTAAATGAGTCACCTTCCATTATATTGTCGCTTTTCGGTGTGTGCCATCTAAGAAAACAAGAAATGGGTAAAAGTGAATCCAATGACTTTCCGGTGTGTGCCATCTAAGAAAACAAGAAATGGGTAAAAGTGAATCCAATGACTTTCCGGCATACTTTCCAAGATTCGGAAAAACCTCATATATCCAAACCTGTAATTATAGAAGAATAGCTTGACAAATCGCAACAACATATAATGGACTATCAATCCTTTGAATTTAAAATATTTAGGCAAATGTTTCAAGTGTCAAAAATAGATTTGCTTAAAATTAGCATAGAACTTTTGCTCAAATAGAGTTTTTCTAATGTTTTGATAAATCGTCTTTCTTGCTTTTACATAAATCTTTGTTGAAAAAGAACCTAAATTATTTATACACATACCTAGGTCATACAATTACTCAATGTAGATATATCTTGCACAATTTGGCAAGGTTAAGGGATTATCATCTCCATCTCCATTATCTCTTATGTTCTCATCTTCACCACCATTATCATTTTTTCTTTCATTCTTCCTTTTGCTAGATTCAACATTCTCACTCTTATAGGCACTACTCGTCACGCCCCATACTCAAGGGGGTAACTAGCTCCTAATGTCAAAACTCAGGCACGAGCAGACCCTGCTGAACCATTTCCTACTAGCGCATGGCAGCCACACGCAATCAAGAAAACAAACAAGTATATCTTGGCTTAAAACTAAGCGCACGGCCGGCAAGGCCCCTGTCAATAGATCTACAAAAGAAACAGCTACTCCCAAGAGTTCATATAAAGAAATTGCCAACTAGCACAGAAGTCCTAATTGGGCCGTCAAGGCCACCATGATCTATATACCAAAACTGAAAGCAGGTATATAACAAGGCAATGCATCACACAACTAACAAGCATCAGCATACCAACAAACTAGGCCAGCATGGCCATAACATAGCTATAAACCCCACACACTAGTCTGCAAGCCTCTAAGAGTAGTAAAGATTGGTGGGACAGGGCCCCAGCCTACCCATAAAAATATATACAACAAAAGCTAACAAACCTCCAAACTCTGGCAGCTCCGGAGGAAAGGGGCTAGCCAACCGGATAGAAGTCAATCCTGCTGCTGAGGAGGTCTACTCGGTCTTCTGTCAGGACCTTCATACATGAATGCAGTTTCCCCAAGAAACGGGGAGTCAGTACAAAATAAAGTACAGAGTATGAAAGGCAATAGACTATGAGCAGGTATCCTAATATACTGGAATAATCCGATAAATAAATAAAGGATAAGATAAGTGTACTAACCTGCTCCTAAATCAAAACTTATAAAAAATAATAAAAACAAAAACCTAACCAGGCCCCCATAGTCTCGGTAGGAACAAACAGCAGACAAGACTACCTACTCAGGCTCCCATAAGCCCGGAAGGTATCAATAAGTCTATATACCCCTGTCGGTAGTCCACTAGCCCTCTTAGGCATTAATATAGCCCCATAGGCAGAACATAGCTCTCTTAGGCATCAACATAACTTATAGACAACTCATATCCCTCTTAGGCAACAACATAGCCATGTAGGAAGCACATAGCCTTCTTAGGCGTCAATATATCCCTGTAGGCAACTCATAGCTCTTCTAGGCATCAATATATCCCCGTAGGCAACTCATAGCCCTTTTAGGCATCCATATATCCCCGTAGGCAGAACATAGCCCTTCTAGGCGTAGATCACATTTCTGCAACTAACCACAATAGCCCCAAGGGCAACAATAACAATCCAATAGCTAAAAGCGAGCAATTTAGTTATAAGCAACCTATACAAATAGCCTCTAAGTCGTGTCCAACATAGGGATGCTACTAACTAAATAAGAATTTCGACAAGGGAGGATTATATCAACTCGAGCAGCCAACAATCAACAATAGCGGCTACAAGTATATAAAGAATAACAACCCAATTACATTGCTCCTAAGCTTTAAGGAAACATGCCGTAAGTAGGGAATAGCCATAACATACCTTTTTTCGCTGAATTCATGTGGCCTAACGACTTTTACTCATAACCCCCTCGATACTACAATAAGGCAGGACCATAATCCACACACAAAAATAGAAGATACCACGACAATCCGATAAAAGGCATGTATTTCCGTCACAAAATGCTATTTGCTGCTTATAAAAGCTAGATTCGATAAAACAAGGGTCTTACCTCAATCTTAAGTTCGTAATACGCCTCAAAACCTTCAAATAAGTCCAAACCCTTGTTGTTCCAACACTAATGTGTGATATGCTATGAAATCGATAAAACAAATTATACCACGATGATGATCCCAACGCGTAGAACAACTTTCGTCAAGGACTTAAGTCGAGAAAATCTATACTTTAGTTGATCCTAGAAATGGGCTTCTCTAATTTTTTTTGGTTCTTAGCTAAAAGTGAAGAAAAGGTCGAAGAAGAAGATGTATATAAAGTTCCACCACCTAGGTCCCCACCTCAGATGCCTTCTTGCGCAGTCCCACAAAAATGAAAATATCTATCTATTCTGAAGTCGTATGAACAAACAGTTTGATGCGTTGGAAACTAGACTCGTAGACCTTCAATTTCATAGGTCTTAGGCTCCATAACTCTTTATATATTGGGAGAAAACCTCCGAGACATTTGACCCAAATTTCAGAGAAATCTTTAAAAAGGAACTTACGGTAACTTTCACCAACTTTCATTTTGCCACTTACCTAACTTCAAAACTTGAGATACAACCCTTGAACACTTAAAATATGACATACCATATCATTCTTAATTTATTACCCACCCTCCTGGTCTTTCCGTATAGATACGTGTAATTTTATACGTTTCAAAAAGGCAGGGTGATACATCCTTCCCCCCTTAGAAACATTCATCCTCGAATGAAAAATCTGATTCACGCGGTTAAGTCCTTATGAGTTGCCAAAATTTAGGCAGAGTATCCTTTGTAAATGTCACTATCGAGGATCCTGGAACGTAAAATTTCTAACCTAAGCGTCTCACACGATGACATAAATAGCTAAGCACTATATCTCTACAATAACAGTGCAAGAAAATATACAACGACAACAACAATAATAATAGGCAAAAACAAAATCAAATAGGTATCTTACCTAACTGGCCTAATATAAACTGATATGCCATCACCTTGGGTATGAAACAAGTGAGGATATTTGGACCTCATGCCATCCTCAGCTTCCCAGGTCACCTTTTCGCTATTCTTGTTTCTCCACAATACTTTAACCGAAGCCACCTCTTTGGTCCTCAATTTACGAACCTGTCGATCTAATATGGCAACTGGAGTTTCTTCGTAGGACAAATCCTCTGTGATCTGAACATCCTCAACTGGGACAACCCGATAAAGGTCTCCTACGCACTTCCGTAGCATCGATACATGGAAAGCTGGATGAACAAATTCTATCCCCGAAGGAAATTCTAACTCGTAAGCCACTTGTCCTACCCTCTGAAGGATCCGATATGGCCCAATGAATCATGGACTAAGCTTGCCTTTCTTGACAAATCTCATAACACCTTTCATAGGCAAGACTTTTACGATACCCAGTCATCGACACAAACTCTAAGTCCCTTCGTCGCACATCTGAGTATGACTTCTGTCGGCTTTGATCTGCTAGCAACCTCTCCCGAATGAGCTTAACCTACTCCACTGTTTGATGTACTAGGTCAGGTCCAATCAACCCTGACTAACCTATATCGAACCATCCAATAAGGGATCTATATTTTCGCCCATACAAAGCCTCATAAGGTGCCATCTCGATGCTAAAATGATAACTATTATTGTATGCAAACTCAATAAGAGGTAAGTGGTCATCCCAACTTCCATTAAAGTCCAATATGCATGCTCGTAGCGTGTCCTCAAGTGTTAAAATAGTGCGTTCAGCTTGGCCATCTATCTGAGGGTGAAAGGCGGTACTGAGATTAATTTGTGTCCCTAATCCTTTCTAGAAAGACTTCCAGAAGTTAGCGGTAAATTGTGCTCCTCGATATGAGATAATAGATATTGGGACGTCGTGCAACCTAACAATCTCTCGGATGTAAAGCCCTGCATAATCTTCAGCTGTGAAAGTAGTCTTGACTGGTAAGAAATGGGCTGAATTTGTTAGTCTGTCAACAATAACCCAAATAGAGTCAAACTTACGATGCAATCGAGGTAACCCTGTAACAAAATCCATATTAATTTCTTCCCACTTTCACAAAGGAATATCTATCTCCTGGACTAGACCAGTGGGATTTTGGTGCTCAACCTTCACCTGTTGGCAGTTAGGACAATGTGCCACAAACTCAGCAATGTCCTTTTTCATCCCCTGCTACCAATAGATCTCCATAATATCATGGTACATCTTCATCGAACCAGGGTGAATAGAATAATGGGAATGATATGCCTCTTCCATAATTTGATGTTGAAGCCCTGCAACATCCGAAACACACAATCGACCACTATATCTGAGGGCTCCATCTCCTGCTATATCAAATGTTGTAAGACTGTTGATCCTGAGCCTTGGCTCTAAGCTGCTCTAAGCTAAGATCCTCATGTTTCCGTGCTTTTACCTCCACAACTAGAGATGATACAGTTGTGTCCTGAATTGTGACCCCACTATCATCTGCCTCTAACAACCTGACTCCCAAGTTAGCTAACTGATGAAGCTCTCGTGCTAGTTCACGTTTCTCAATACTTAAATAAAATAAACTACCCATAGAGATTTGACTGAGGGTATCGGCTACCACATTCGTCTTTCCTGGATGATATAAAATATCCACGTCATAGTCTTTGAGTAACTCAAGTCATTGACGTTGTCACAGATTAAACTCATTTTGTCTAAAGATATATTGAAGGCTTTTATGATCTGTGAAGATATCAACATGAACGCCATACAATAGTGTCTCCAAATCTTTAATGCATGCACAACTGCAGCCAACTCTAAATCGTGGGTCGGATAGTTCTTCTCATGGTTCCTC
The DNA here is from genome assembly GCA_029582605.1 of Solanum gracilifrons. NCBI lineage: Eukaryota > Viridiplantae > Streptophyta > Magnoliopsida > Solanales > Solanaceae > Solanum > Solanum gracilifrons. Next base: position 12,674 of record JAJOOH010007314.1, on the reverse strand, counting down.
AACTGCCTTGAAGCATATGCAATAACCTTACCATGTTGCATTAGAACACATCCCAACCCAACACCAAAAGCATCACAATACACCGCATAGCCTTCTGAACCCTCTGGCAATGCTAGAACTGGTGCTAATGTCAACCTGTCCTTTAGCACCTGGAAACTATGCTCGCAACCCTCAGTCCACTGGAACTTAGCTGCTTTTTGAGTCAGCTTCGTTAATTGTGCTGAAAGTGAAGAAAACCCCTCTACAAACCTTCTGTAGTACCCAGCTAACCCTAAGAAACTACGAACCTCAGTCGGAGTCATAGGTTTGGGCCAAGTTTTTACGACCTCAATCTTTTGTGTATCAACCGCAATGCCTGTGCATCTGATACAATAGGGCCTAAGAAAGCTACAGAGTTCAACCAGAACTCACACTTAGAAAACTTTGCATAAAGTTCTCAATCTCGAAGAACCTGAAGGACTGCTTGCAGATGAGTTGCATGCTCAGCTTTTGAACGTGAATACACAAAAATATCATCAATAAATACAATCACAAACAAGTCTAGATACGGCCTGAATATACCATTCATCAGGTCCATGAACACTGCTGGGGCATTAGTTAATCCAAAAGACATTACCAAGAACTCAAAGTGTCCATATCTGGTTCTAAAAGTTGACTTTGGAACGTCTTTCTCCCGAACTCGTATCTGGTGGTACTCTGATCTTAAATCAATCTTTCAGAAGAACTCAGCACCTTGTAACTGATCAAACAAGTCATCGATCCTCGGAAAGGGATACTTATACTTTATAGTCGCCTTATTAAGCTTCGATAATCGATTCACATTCTTAGTGAGCCATCTTTCTTTCTCACGAATAACACTGGCGTCACCCCATGGTGAAGCACTAGGTCTGATAAAGCCTTTATCCATTAAGTCTTTCAGTTGATCCTTCAAATCCTTTAGCTCAGCAGGAGCCATTCTATAAGGAGGGATAGATATGGGTTGTGTACCATGTAGCATATCGATAGAAAAATCAATTTCTCGTTCTGGAGGGATACTAGGGAGCTGTCTGGAAATACATCTAGAAACTCATTAACTACCGGAATAGACAGAAGAGTCGGTGGTTCTGCATCTATATCATGAACGCGAAGAGGATGATAAATACAACCCTTAGTGATCATCATCCTCGCCTTATGATAGGAAATAAACCTGCCTTTCGGTGTTGCTGTATCGCCTTTCCATTCCAGAACTGCCTCATCTAGAAAGTGGAATCTAACAATCTTTGTCCGACACTCAACATTAGCATAACAAGACGCTAACCAGTCCATACCCATAATGACGTTGAAATTGACCATTTCTAACTCTACCAGGTCTATAGAGGTCTGACAGTCGATAATTAATACCGTGCAACCTCGATAGACTCTCCTGGCAATAGTAGACTCATCAACTAGTGTAGATACAGTAAAGGGTCGATCTAATGACTCTGCTACAATACATAACTTCCCAGCAATAAATGAGGTAACATAAGATAGAGTAGATCCAGGATCTATCAAAGCATAAATGCAATGAGAGCAAATAATTAATGCACCTGTCACAACATCTGGTGATGACTCTGAGACCTGTCGGTCGGCTAGTGAATAAGCACGGTTCTGGCCACTACCAGAACTAGATGCTCCCTCTCTGCCTCTGCCTCTACCTCTACCTCTACTTGTTGAAGTCTGGGGTCCACACCCTACAGACTGTGCTGATGAGGACGAACCTACTACTGACCCGGTCGACTGACCTATACCACCCTGACCTATGGTCAGGCAGTTCGTCCACCCATGCCCCTGATGTCCACAAGAAAAACAACTTGTGGAACCCTGCCTGTACCTCCCAAAATGCATCCTATCGCAAGTAGCGCAATGCGGTGGTGCTGTCCTAGCTTGGCCTGAGCCTCTCTGCTGCTGAGAGCCTGATGCTCGTGAACCTTCACCTGGGCCTGACTGTCCCTGACGATCAAATCGACTACCCTGGAACTGCTGTGGTGGAGGTCTAGGTGGCCTACTAGAATATCGAGGTCTGGGACAACCCTGAAAATCTCCATGTGAACCAGTGGGACTATCCCTCTTCTGTCTCTCTCTATCGACCCTCTCAGTCATATACTGTAGATGTCGGTGATCATCTATGCCTTGTGCAAAGGCTTGAATTCGCGAGATATCCATATTATCATTTAGTGCAGCGGTAGAACAAACGTCAATATAGTCTGAGTTAAACCCTCCCACAAATCTACGCACCCTGTCATGCATTGTATCAACAAATGTTGGTGCATATCTAGCCAATGAATCAAATTTCAACCCGTACCCTCGGACACTCATGCTGCCCAGTCGGAGGTTCAGAAACTAGTCCTCTCGGCCATCCCTAATCTCTCGAGGCAAATAGTGATCTATGAAAGCTTATGTAAAGCTATCCCAAGTGGGTAGAGATGCATCTTTTCCCCTAGATCTCACCCAACTTTTGTACCAAAATACTACAACATCACGCTATCAAAATGTTGCTAACTCAACTGACTCAGTCGTTGAGGCATGCATGACTCTGAAGATCCTATGAAGCTGATCAACAAAGTGTTGAGGGTCCTCTCTGCGATTTGTCCGTGTAAACTGTGGAGGATTCAAGGCAAGAAATTCATGAACTCTCAAACTTTCGGGCCCTTCAGAAGGTACGACAACATCTGACGCAACTGGCTAGCGTTGTACAACTACTAACTGTGCTAGCATACATACTGCACTCTTGAAATCCTCGTCAAACGGAATAAGAGGATCTAGATGTGGTACTGCTGGTGGAGTTGGGGGTCTTATAGCCCTCGGAGGCTCCTGAAGCAGTGGAGAAGCTATAGGGGGCTGAGAAGATGTATCCCCCTAGGTCTCACAATGGGCTACACCTGTGGTATCTTGCCAGTTCCCTCGCCTGCAGTTGTATCTTGCCTCTGGCTAACTGTGGTATGTCTGGTGTCAGTCATATGTATCTGTATACAAATATCAATTATAAGCAAAAAACCTCAACCCTTAAGACACCGCTCTATAGCACGATGTGAACAAAAGAAGGATAGTATTTCTAACATGACCAGTAGCTTCTTGCTTATCGAATGTGGTGCACAACACATTTATAATCAAGACTCTACTAGACACGGCCTGCAGACTCCTTAGGATACGACGTTGCTCTGATACCAAGTTTGTCATGCCGCAAACTCAAGGGGCGCAACTAGCTCCTAATGCCAAAACTCAGGCCCGAGCCAACCCTGCTGAACCATTTGCTACTAGCGCATGGTAGCCACACACAATCAAGAAAACAAACAAGTATATCTCGGCTTAAAACTAAGTCGTCAGCCAGCAAGGCCCCTGTCAACAGATCTACAAAAGAAACAGCTACTCCCAAGAGTTCATATAAAGAAATTGCCAACTAGCACAGAAGTCCTGATTGGGCCGTCAAGGCCACCATGATCTCTATACCAAAATTGAAAGCAAGTATATAACAAGACATTGCATCACATAACTAACAAGCTTCAGCAAACCAACAAACTAGGCCAACAAGGCCATAACGTAGCTATAAACCCCACACACTAGTCTGTAAGCTTCTAAGAGTAGTAAAGATTGGTGGGACAGGGCCCCAGCCTACCCATAAAAATATATAGAACAAAAGCTAGCAAACCTCCAAACTCTGGCAGCTCCGGAGGAAAGGGGCTAGCCAATCGGATAGAAGTCAATCCTGCTACTGAGGAGGTCTACTCAGTCATTTGTCGGGACCTGCATGCATGAATGCAGCGCCCCCAGGCAATGGGGCGTCAGTACAAAATAAAGTACAGAGTATGAAAGGTAATAGACTATAAGCAAGTATCCTAATATACTGGAATAATCCGAAAAATAAATCAAGGATAAGATAAGTGTACTGACCTGCTCCTAAATCTAAACTTATCAAAAATAATAAAACAACAACCTAACCAAGCTCTCATAAGCTCGGAAGGTACAAACAGCAGACAAGACCACCTACTCAGGCCCCCATAAGCCCGAAAGGTGCCAATCAGTCTATATACCCCTATCGGTAGTTCCCTAGCCCCGTAGGCAGTCACATAGCCCTCTTAAGCATTAATATAGCCATGTAGGCAGCACATAGCTCTCTTAGGCATCAACATAGCTTATAGACAACTCATAGCCCTCTTAGACAACAACATACCCATGTAGGAAGCACATAGCCTTCTTAGGAGTCAATATAGACCTGTAGGCAACTCATAGCCCTTCTAGGCATCAATATATTCCCGTAGGCAACTCATAGCCCTTTTAGGCATCCATATATCCCCATAGGCAGAACAAGCCCTTCTAGGCATAGATCACATTCCTGCAACTAACCACAATAGACCCAAGGGCAACAATAACAATCCAATCGCTAAAAGCGAGCAATTTAGTTATAAGAAACCTATACAAATAGCCTCTAAGTCGTGTCCAACATAGGGACGCTACTAACTGAATAAGAATTCCGACAAGGGAGGATTATATCAACTCGAGCAACCAACAATCAACAATAACGGCTACAAGTATATCAAGGATAACAACCCAATTACATTGCTCCTAAGCTTTAAGGAAACATACCATAAGTAGGGAATAGCCTTAACATACCTTTTTTCGCTGAATTCACGTGTCCTAACGACTTTTACTCATAACCCCCTCGATAATACAACAAGGCAGGACCATAATCCACACACAAAAATAGAAGATACCACGACAATCCGATAAAAGATATGTATTTTCGTCGCAAAATGTTATTTGCTGCTTATAAAAGCTAGAGTCGATGAAAGAAAGGTCTTACCTCGATCTTAAGTTCATAATACGCCTCAAAACCTTCAAATAAGTCCAAACCCTTGTTGTCCCAACACTAAAGTGTGATATGCTATGAAATCGATAAAACAAATTATACCACGATGATGAGCCCAACGCGTAGAACAACTTTCGTCAAGGACTTAAGTCGAGAAAATCTATACTTCAGTTGATCCTAGAAATGGGCTTCTCTAATTTTTTCTGGTTCTTAGCTAAAAATGAAGAAAATGTCGAAGAAGAAGATGTATATAAAGTTCCACCGACCTAGGTCCCCACCTCACATGCCTTCTTGCGCAGTCCCATGAAAACGTGAATATCTCTCTATTCTGAAGTCGTATGAACAAACAGTTTGATGTGTTGGAAACTAGACTCGTAGACCTTCAATTTCAGAAGTCTTAGGACCCATAACTCTTTATATATTGGTAGAAAACTTTCAAGACATTTGACCCAAATTTCAGAGAAATCTTTAAAAAGGAACTTACGGTAACTTTTGCCAACTTTCATTTTGCCACTTACCTAACTTCAAAACTTGACATACAACCCTTCACCACTTAAAATATGACATATCACATCATTCTTAATTTATTACCCACCCTCCTGGTCTTGTCGTGATGATACGAGTAATTTTATACGTTTCAAAAAGGCGGGGTGTTACACTACTGTCCTCGCAAATTTTAATCTTCGTCATGCTTTTCAATTTCGACTCCGACTCAATGATTTTGTTTTTAAGTTTTACGTTTCCTATTGCTATATGCAGTATAAGCATTCTTTTAATGGTTTTTTCTTTCTTTAGTCATGCTTTACAATATATAAGTAAAATAATTTGTAGTGATCAATTTATCTACCATTGATCTATTAACTGAAATAGAAAAGTGCTTTAATTAAACAGGCAAACCAAGTAGCAGTAATTTTACGTAGAAAAATAAAAAAGATATCAACAAAAACATCATTAAAATCAATCAAAATACAAGACATTTTTTTTTCAAAATCAGTAGACAATATAAACATAAAAACTCAAAAAAACATCTAGCCATTATCCAAAGTAAAACGCAATTAAAGGTGCAAAATCAAGAAAATGAACTAAAAACATATCAAATTTTGACAAATTTAATCAAGAACAATCGAATATTTGTAAAAATCCTAAATTCACTACACTCAAATGCAACAAAAAAATATAGTAAAATGAAGCTAATACTGTTCGAAAAAGAAGAATAAACTTATCTGAGTATAAGAGGATGAAGATTTCGACTTGGGGAAGAAGATTAGAGAATAAAAATGTTCCTACTCCTTGAGCACTCAAGAAAATAAGGAAGAAGAAGGGTTGAGGAGGGAGAAAAGAGTTGATGAATTATTAAATAAACTAGTGAAATTACTCGCGCCTCGCGCGGAAATTCAGTATCTCAGAATTTATAAATAATAGTTAAACCTATCAATCATTAAAACTAAAACATTATATTATCTTATATATAAGATTAGTAGTAACAAACATTAATAATATTATAATTTATCCTTTTGCTTCCGAGAAGTATTACTATTTGATATTTTTGGGAATCAAATGAATATCAACATGAGATATTAAATTTTCTAAGAAATAAATAATCATTGTTGAATGGATAAATAAATTTAAAAAGTTTGAAAAAAGAAAATAAATATTCTAATTTTAACGTGTAGAAAGTTCATCCCTACATTTTGCTTTACATATATCATTTTAAAGTTCATAATTTAAATGTATCATAAGAAATTATTAAAATGAAAAATTAAAGAAAGAATGTATCATATTGGAAAACAATTAAACTTATTATATATACTTAAAAGAGAAAAATATTATACAAAACTATTAAATTTGTTTGAGTGTTTTTTTAAAATCAACATACAATAGTGATGGAGTTCAATTTGAAACTACACTTCTATTCCAATCGCAGTGTCGAGAAACACATTTATTACTTCAAGAAAAGTATTTACAACTTGTTGTAAACTTGTGAATCTGTCCATACTTCATTTTGAATATAAGCAATTATTTATTGTGTAGTTATCTATGCCTTTGGGATTAAAAGAGGCTTCAGTCTAGTCAAATTCTTCTATAGATCATCCGACACATCCTTGAACCCATGTCAAAAGTGTATTAATTCTTGTCTTCTTTTCCTGGCTTACTACGCACATCAAGATGCGATAAAGTTTTTAAGGTCTTTATGTCCTTACAATGACATACCAAATTTGAATTTTGTCTTCAAGAGATGGTAGTATAGATCTTTAAGAAAAAAAACTATTGTACATTCAACAATTTCAGTAGAAAAAACTTGCGTGAATACTCAATTAACGTGTGTTATTTAATCTGTACTAACAAATACAAATAAAAATAACTTTGCAGAAACACAAACAACAAAATTTAAAATATGTACTCAAAAACAACAATTAATATCATAAGCATAAATTAATAATTGTAAAAAAATATATACCGAGAATGTTGAACAATATAATGAAACACAAAGGACAAAATCGAGCCCACTGAATGTACAGTGTCCCCTTTAAAGAAATTATTCTCCTCTAGTATCCGAGGTTTAAAGTAATGAATCCTCTCAGGATGGAATGATTATATTCACTACTGTACTGATACAAAAATAATGGTGTATATATATATATATATATATATATATATATATTTAAACTTGTATTTTATCCCTAAGTTTTTAAAATGTTAAAGAGACCCATGACACCCCACAAACTTACCCGGGATTTTGAATTAAGGGTGACATTAAGGTGTCAAAATTAAATGGCGGTGACATAAGCTTTAATCATGAGTATACGTGACAATTACGTAATTAAGGATTTATTAGAAATATGTGGGAGTTGCCCTTAAGTTTTTAAATTGACAGTTTGGTCCATTATATTAATGAGGGGTAAAAGGGTAAAAAATTAAAATCTCAATTTTAACTAAAAAGGAAGGAAATCCAAAACGAAAAAAATAGAGTAGAAAAACCTGTCATTTTTGGAGCTTCCAACAAATGTTGCAACTTATTTAACAAATGAGTATATATGTTGCAACATTCAACATATATTAATTCTTTTGCAACAGATAACTCCTATCGAATAAGTCATTTGTTGTAACAAATGACTTAGTTGCAACAAAATAATCATATATTGCAACAAATGACTTATTTGTTGCAAAAATGCTCTGCAACAGTTGACATATCTATTGCAACTGAATAATCTCATGTTACAATTGATGTCTTATGTGTTGCAACATATGTTTTATATGTTGCAACATGTAAGACATCAGTTGCAACATATAAGACATATGTTACAACATATAATAAGGCATAAGTTATAGCATTTGACTTATCTGTTGCAACAGAATAATCATATATTGCAATAAATGACTTATTTATTGCAATTAAATAGACTTGTAACAATTGCTTGATTTTCTATCAATTTTTCCAATGACTTTATAATTTCTAAAATCAAAGCAAAATAATTTGTCAAATAGGTTCAAAAAGAGAAAAAAGAGAAAAGCGATAAAAATGATAAACATCAATGATAATAATAACGACAACAAAGACGATAAAGAAAAAGAAGAAGAAGAAGAAGAAGAAGTAGTACATGGAGGAATAGAGAATGAAAGAAAAAAAAATAAGGAGGAAGAAATCTGGAGAGAGAAAAAGAAGAAGAAGAAGAAGAAGAGGAATAAAGATATTTGAAAAGAGAACGAAGGGAGAAGGTTTAAAATTTGAAATTAAAAAAAAAAAGGAAAAACTTTTCAAAATATTAATCTACACCCTAAAAATTTTAATCACTCTAATCAAGTTCATTTTTCATTTAATTCTCTTTGACTAAGTCATCGTCACCAAAAATAAAACCAAGATTTATTTGACACCTTCTATTCTATTTTCTAACTTACCCACTTTTTTTGCTTTTTAAAACCTAACTTCTTTTTTAAAACCTAAAATTTAGAAGATGAATCAAAAAGAAATGTAGTAGTTATTCAATTATGTAAATGACTTTCCAAGCAGATGTAAGGACATTTTTAAATGGTGGAAGAAAACAATTTAAAAACCATTTCTAATAAATTAAATTAAAAACATTTGAAAGCCTTTCTCGTTTTAAAAACGTCAATAATGTCATTTTGTTTAGAAAGGATCTGCCTAGGCGAAAGCAAAATGTTGTTCCAAAATCTAACAGCATCTACTCCAAGCTTCTCCTTATCTTGAGTAACTTCAAATTAGGGAATTTCTCATCCAATTATTTGGAAAAATTTATGATTAATTTGGAGTTTTTATAGAGTGCACACCAACTGTTTGATCATTTTCCCCAACATGTCATCCCTGCAAATGACCCTCCTCACTTTACCAGTAAAAATCCAACTCCAAAGCAATAATTGCATTTTCCCACTGCAATCAGATTTCTTACCTCCTAAAAGCAGAAACAAATTCACCATTTCTGTTATTTGCTCTAATCCGGGACCTCACAAATTGGTTCCAGATCGCAAGTTAGACAAATATGTTGTAAAAAACAACAATATTAGGTTCGTACACAAGCTTAAAACACTCTTACTTTCAAAACCAAAGCATTTCATGCCTATCAATGTTCTCTCCAAATGCCGCGGCTATTTGACTCTTCCTAAACCTCGCTCTATTCTTTCAATGATCCAGCGTTATCCAACAATATTTGAGTTATTCACTATACCAACACCGCCTACACCCTTCAATGCCACTAAACCCCTTTCTCAGCTCTGTGTACGACTCACTCCACCTGCTTCTGCCATCCTTCGTAAAGAATTCGAACTGAAATCGGCTCATTCTGTTTTCTTGGCTGCTAAGTTACAGAAGCTTCTAATGCTTACGACGCATCATAGGTTATTGCTGTCCAAGCTAGTTCACATTGCGCCTGATCTTGGTTTGCCTGTTAATTTCAGGTCTCACCTTTGCAACGATTACCCTGATAAGTTTCAGATTGTTGACACATCTTATGGTCGTTCTCTTGAGCTTGTTTCTTGTGATCTAGCTCTAGCGAATGCTTTACCGTCTCGTGAAGTTGACCATGTTTCACTTGGATTGATTGTAGATCGGCCATTAAAGTTCAAGCATTTACAACTTCGAAGGGGACTAAATTTGAAGAGACGGCATGAAGAGTACCTTATAAAGTTTAAAGAATTACCGGATGTATGTCCTTATAAGACAAGAGTGAATTATTTCTATAAAGAGTTGATTAATGCTGAGAAGAGGGCTTGTGCAGTGGTGAGAGAAGTTTTGGGGATGATGGTTGAGAAGAGGACTTTGGTTGATCACTTAACACATTTTAGAAAGGAGTTTGGTTTGCCAAACAGATTAAGGGCTATGCTAATAAGGCACCCTGAGTTGTTTTATGTCAGTAAGAAGGGGCAGAGAGACTCGGTCTTTCTGGTAGAAGGGTACGATGATAGAGGCAAACTTTTGGAGAGGGATGAAATGCTGGTCATAAAAGATCACCTGATGGAGCTTGTTAGGAAGGGAAAGCAAATGAGAAGAGAAACAAGGAAAGGTTTTGCAAAAGGTGATGTGAATGAGTATTTCAATCAAACGGGTGATGATGGTGAAGTTGATGACGATGACTACTTTGAACACTATGATGGCTTAGATAAATTGTTTGAAGTTGAAGACTTTAATTCAGGGAATGGTACAGATGATGCTGATGATGATGGAGATTTTGATTTTGATGATGGCTCTGACCGTGATGAAAGCACTAAATTATGGGCTGTCCAAGATGAAACACAGTTCTGGACAACTGAGGTGCATACTGGTGGAGATTCAGCACCTTGGTAGTCTTTCCATTTTGGTGATTGCTACTTGTAGTTAACTTGCATGTATATGTAAAGATTGTACTTATCCTATTTGTTTTCTAAAGGTTTTTATTTTCTTAAAATTCCTACAATATTTATTCATTGACTGAGTGCATAGTATTTCAAAAAATAAAAGAGTTGTGTTCAAGGATTTTTCTCTATTGTTTTATTTTACTAAGCTGGTAGATTTTAAACTTTGCTACTAGATGAGAGAGAATAAAGGGAGTGAGTGAAAGAAGAGTGGTATGTATGTTGATGAGATCATTTCATTAGGAAAATGGACAGAAGAGATTTTTTAACAAGTGATAACTCAAACATAGGTAGAACCAAACTAATTCAGGGGATAATGGAAACCTTAAAAGAATTTCAAAACAGTCTGAATTAAAAGTTAATGTAAAAAGGGTAAATGTCAAATATGCCCCTAAACTATTCGAAAAGGTCTAGATATACCCTCCGTTTAAAGTTTGGCTCACTCGTGCCCTTGTCGTCCAACTTTTCGTCTAGATATGCTCTTATGGGCGTTAGTTGGTCTGCTGGACATATCCAGCTCATTTTCCATTTCTTTAAATGCCACATGGAATTGTCATATCATTTTGACAATACCACATGACATTTATATGAAAATAGAAAGGGATCAATTATGCCCCTAAAAAATTCGAACGAACCCATAAACACCTAATCCGACCCATAAATCAGCCCTCTTTAAATAAACTACCCGACCCGTTTTCAATAATTTTGTTTAAATTTTTATTTTTTTCGGTAAATCCCAAAAATGAGTAATTGATTAATAAAATATAGGAAAAATATGAAAAAAATATAAAATTAACGCCAAAAATTCACAAATAAATATTGTCACCTTAAATTCAACAATTTCAACATTTTTTTTTTTGGTAAATCCCGAAAATGAGTAATTGATTAACAAAAAATATGAAAAATATGAAAAAAATATAAAATTAACGCCAAAAAATCACAAATAAATATAGTAACCTTAAATTCAAAAACTTCAACAATTTTTTTTAATTTTTATTTTTTTCGGCAAATCCCGAAAATTAGTAATTTATTAATAAAAATAGGAAAAATATGTAATTTTATATTTTTTTTTCATATTTTTTATTAATAAATTACTCATTTTCGGGATTTACCGAAAAAAATAACATTTAAAAAAAATGTTGAATTTAAGGTTACTCTATTTATTTGTGAATTTTTGGCGTAAGTTGTATATTTTTTTTCATATTTTCCTATTTTTTTATTAATAAATTACTCATTTTTGGGACTGCCGAAATAAATTAAAATTAAAAAAAATTGTTGAAATTTTTGAATGTAAGGTTACTATATTTATTTGTGATTTTTTTGCGTTAATTTTATAATTTTTTTCATATTTTTTATTAATCAATTACTCATTTTTGGGATTTACCAAAAAAAAAAATTAAAACAATTATTGAAATTGTTGAATTTAAGGTTACATTATTTATTTGTGAATTTTTTGCGTTAATTTTCTATTTTTTCATATTTTTTATTAATCAATTACTCATTTTTGGGATTTACCGAAAAAAAAAATTAAAACAATTATTGAAATTGTTGAATTTAAGGTTACATTATTTATTTGTGAATTTTTTGCGTTAATTTTCTATTTTTTCATATTTTTTATTAATCAATTACTCATTTTTGGGATTTACCGAAAAAAAAAATTAAAACAATTATTGAAATTGTTGAATTTAAGGTTACATTATTTATTTGTGAATTTTTTGCGTTAATTTTCTATTTTTTCATATTTTTTATTAATCAATTACTCATTTTTGGGATTTACCGAAAAAAAAAATTAAAACAATTATTGAAATTGTTGAATTTAAGGTTACATTATTTATTTGTGAATTTTTTGCGTTAATTTTCTATTTTTTCATATTTTTTATTAATCAATTACTCATTTTTGGGATTTACCGAAAAAAAAAATTAAAACAATTATTGAAATTGTTGAATTTAAGGTTACATTATTTATTTGTGAATTTTTTGCGTTAATTTTCTATTTTTTCATATTTTT
>JAJOOH010007313.1:0-50363 GCA_029582605.1 Solanum gracilifrons | reverse complement strand
TTATTTGCCTATATTATACTTAAATGCTCTTAAAATAATATTTTCTCCTTACTGACCAAACATCAGAAAATAGATAAAAATTACTTAAATTTTTTAAAAAAAAAAAAAAAAACCCACCCAAGGGGATATTAGAAATTAAACTCAAAGAGAAAGAGGAAAGAAAGGACACTATTTTGAATATATCATAAGAGGTAAGGATATACGTCAATTTGGCAGGACAATATTTGAATATAATATAAGATTTCAATCCCCAAAGAGACACACACACCAAACACGTAGTTTTTAATTATATATAAATCTTATAAAAACTATATTATATTGGTTATAGCGTGTTGCCTGTTTACTTTTCAAACTTCTTGTTTTCTACCTACAAAACAAATGGCAAGCCCACTGAATTAACTACCCCTTTTTCTTCAACCCCACAAACTATAAATAGACCATTCTTCTCCCTTCATTCCCATATCCTTGATTTCTTGTCTTTACATAGTTTTCTTTGTTAATTTCAAGTTCAACCTTTTTCTCACTTACTCATATTCAAACTTTCTTGAATAAAAAGAAAAGTAGTTCAAACGTATATTTGTTTGCTAGCATGTGTATAGCGTCAGTAACTGTTTCCACAGCTGAAAAGGAATCTTTTTTCTCAAGATTACGGAATATATTTCATCTCAAAAAGAAGAAAGAGGAGAAGAAGACAACGACAACAACAACAACAATAACAACTGCTACTACTACTAACTCATGTGTTAGTAGTAGTAACAAGGGAGAGTTAGAGAGGGTATTTACGTACTTTGATGAGAACGGAGATGGAAATGTGTCACCAACAGAGCTAAGGAGATGCATGAAGGCGGTAGGAGGTGAACTGACAATGGAGGAGGCAGAGATGGCTGTGAGGCTATCGGATTCAGATGGGGACGGGTTGTTAGGGTTGGAGGATTTTACGAAGTTAATGGAAGGAATGGAGGAAGAGAGGAATAAAGAGAATGAGTTGATGGGAGCATTTGGAATGTATGAAATGGAAGGATACATTACTCCTAAGAGCTTGAAGATGATGCTGAGTCGACTCGGCGAGTCAACCTCCATTGATAAATGCAAGGTTATGATAAGGAGATTTGATATCAATGGAGATGGAGTTCTTAGCTTTGATGAGTTTAAAATTATGATGACAAGTTAAGAAGAGTTGAGAGAGAAATATTTGTGTAAATACGATTCTTGAGATCAAATAATTCATTGAGATTTTTTCATTTCATATTTGTAAAGTTACTCCCTCCATATTTTATGAATTGGAGCATGTATTACTTCTTTGTTTATTAAATTATTCATCGAACGAGGTGTGTAATTACTATCATTACACATTCATTCTTGATATTATGGTGACCTATCTTACTCAAATATCCTTAATTTCCCCTTATTTACATCAAGTTTACCACTTTACTATTATATTTGGAATAGTTTTACATTCTTCCAGAGTCCTAGCTATCCTTGCCCAACAAGAAAAACAAACAAATTCAAGCCAAGTGTAGTCTTACTAAAAGTAGAAGTAGAAACTCAAAGAGAACTTACATTATAGATGAAAGAAAGGACACTATTTTGGATATATATGCCATAAAAGGTAAGTAGTGTATATATTAGGGTGGTCAAACGAACGGGTTAAGCTGAATTTAAGAATGTTAAAATGAGTTGAGCTAATAAATGAGCAGGTCATTAACCCACTTAAATACTATCTGAGCTAAAGCAGGTTGGACCCACCTAGTTCCTATACTGAGTTTTAGATTCAAAGTTTTTTTTTTAATAATTTGTTTAGTAAAAATATTTTTAAAAAAATTCTCATGAGTCAATCGAGGCCGCATATCAACCGTGACTTAAAAATGGGTGAACTGATGTCAAAATGAGCCCAATTAATAAAATAAGCGAGTTATTAACCAATTCAAACATAAACTAATTAGACGGATTATAATTTTATGGACTGATTTTAACACCGCGTCTATTTGGCATGACATCTGTAATGACAATATAATATAAGATGCCACTAGTCTGCCCCCAAAACCCGTAGTCTTCAAGATAAGACTTTATCCTATAAACCAAACCATAGTTCATTTGACTGTTTACTTTTCAAACTTCTAAATACCTGTTTTTGTTTTTTACTAATATTTGTTTCTACTAGAAACAAATGGTCATACAAGTTGTTTCAATACTTGGTAAGCCCACGGAATTAATACTATTTTCCCACTCATTATTGATTTCCCAAACTATAAATATCCCATTTTTTCCCCTTCATTCCCATATCCTTAATTTGTTGAGTTTTAAAGAGTACTATACATCCAAAAACTTATAATTTCCCAAGTTTTCTTTGTTGATTTCAAGTTCAACTCTTTTCTCACTTACTTATATTCTACTTATATCTCAAACTTATGTGTATGGTATCATCAGTTTCTGTTTCCACAGCTGAAAAAGAGTCGTTTTTCTCGAGATTACGGAATATGTTTCATTTCAGAAGGAATGAAGATGAGAAGAAGACAACGACAACGACAATAACAAGAGCTACTACTACTAACTGTGTTCCTGTGAGTGACAATGGTGGTAGTAGTAACAAGGGAGAGTTAGAGAGGGTATTTACGTACTTTGATGAGAACGGAGATGGAAATGTGTCACCAACGGAGCTAAGGAGATGCATGAAGGCGGTAGGAGGTGAACTGACAGTGGAGGAGGCGGAGATGGCTGTGAGGCTATCGGATTCTGATGGGGACGGGTTGTTAGGGTTGGAGGATTTTACGAAGTTAATGGAAGGAATGGAGGAAGAGAGGAATAAAGAGAGTGAGTTGATGGGAGCATTTGGAATGTATGAAATGGAAGGATACATTACTCCTAAGAGCTTGAAGAACATGTTGAGTCGACTAGGTGAGTCAACATCCATTGATAACTGCAAAGCTATGATTCGAAGGTTTGATCTCAATGGAGATGGAGTCCTCAGCTTTGATGAGTTCAAAGTTATGATGACAACTTAGAAGAGATATTTGTGTACATAATATAATATGATTCTGATTGTTTCTCTATTGAGATTTTTTTTTTCATTCTATAGATTCATAATTGTAATGCCAAAGTATTTATGAACTCCTATTAGCTACGTTTGGAGCTAGTTTTTGAAGATATAAATTTGTAGTTATTGGTGTTTCTTCAAGGTTTACACTTGGTTAACTAAGGTAATCAACTCGGAACCCTTTTATGGTTGTTTTTATGAATTCTACGGACGTTCCGACAAGTTGGGGCAAAATGGCATATCTGCCAATATAATATTAATTATGAACTATTTATAGGTGCATTTCAGCTGTGTATATATAGTGATTGTGAAGCTTAGGACATAAGGAACAACGTTCGTGAAGGAGCTACGGTCTTTTGAGCGTTCATTGGAAAGGTATGTTAAGGCTATTCCCTACTTACGGCATGTTTCCTTAAAGCTTAGGAGCAATGTAATTGAGTTCCTATCCTTGTTATACTTATAGCAATTATTGTTGATATAATCCTCCCTTGTCGGGATTCTTATTCAGTTAGTAGCGTTCCTATGATGGACACGACTTAGAGGCTATTTGTATAGGTTGCTTATAACTAAATTGTTCGCTTTTAACGATTGAATTGTTATTGTTGCCCTTGGAGCTATTGTGGTTAGCTGCAGGAATATGATATATGCCTAGAATGGCTATGTTCTGCCTATAGGGCTATATGGATGCCTAAAAGGGCTATGAGTTGCCTACGGGGTTATATTGATGCCTAGAAGGGCTATGAGTTGCCTACAGGGCTATATTGACGCCTAAGAAGGCTATGTGCATCCTACAATGCCTAAGAGGGTTATGTGACTGCCTACGAGGCTAAGGGACTACTTATAGAGGTATATAGGCTGATTGGCACCTTCCGTGCTTATGGGGGCCTGAGTATGTGGTCTTGTGTGCTGTTTGTACCTGCTGAGCTTATGGGGGCTTGGTTAGGTTGTTGTTTTATTATTTTTGATAAGTTTAGATTTAGGAGCAGGTTAATACACTTAGGATTTATTTATCAGATTATTCCAGTATATTAGGATACCTCCTCATAGTCTATTGTCTTTCATACTCTGTACATTATTTCGTACTGACGCCTCATTGCCTGGGGGCGCTACATTCATGCATGCAGGTCCTGACAGACGACCGAGTAGACCTCCTCAGCAGCAGGATTGACTTTTATCCAGTTGGCTAGCCCCTTTCCTCCGGAGCTGCCAGAGTTGGGAGGTTTGTTACCTTTTGTTGTATATATCTTTATGGGTAGGTTGGGGTCCTGTCCCGCTAATCTTTGCTATTCTTAAAGGCTTGCAGACTAGTGTGTGGGGTGGGGTGTATAGCTACGTTATGGCCATACCGGCCTATGTTGTTGGTTTGCTGAAGCTTGTGAGCTGTTTGATGTATTGTATTGATATATACCTGCTTTTAGTTTTGGTATAGATATCATGGTGGCCTTGACGGCCCAATCAGGACTTCTGTGCTAGTTGGCTATTTATTTATATGATCTCCTGGAAGTAGCTGTTTCTTTTATAGATCAGTTGACAAGGGCCTTGCCGGCCGAGGGCTTAGTTTTAAGCCGAGATATACTTGTTTGTTTTCTTGATTGCGTGTGGCTGCCATGTGCTAGTAGCAAATGGTTCAGCAGGGTCGGCTCAGGCTTGAGTTTTGGCATTAGGAGCCAGTTGCACCCCTCGAGTTTGGGGCGTGACAATGTATTACTTCTTTGTTTATTAAATTATTCATCGAACGAGGTGTGTAATTACTATCATTACGCATTCATTCTTGATATTACGTTGATCTATATCTTACTCAAATATCCTTAATTTCCCCTTATTTGCATCAAATTTACCACTTTACTATTAAATTTGGAATAGTTTTACATTCTTCTAGAGTCCTAGCTATCGTTGCCCAACAAGAAAAAACAAGCAAATTCAAGTCAAGTGTAGTCTTACGAAAAGTAGAAGTAGAAACTCGAAGAGAAAACTTACATTATATAGATGAAAGAAAGGACACTATTTTGGATATATATGCCATAAAAGTTAAGTAAGGTATATATTGGGGTTAAGGTGAATTTAAGGATGTTAAAATGAGTTGAGGTAATAAATGGACAGATCATTAACCCATTTAAATACCATCTGGGGTAAAGCGGGTTGGACTGAAATGAGCTAAAAAATCGGATCATAACCTAACCCACCTAATTCAATATGAGTTTTAGCTTCAAAATTTGTTTTCTTATAATTTGTTTTAGTAAAAATATTTTTTTTTAAATTCTCATGAGTCAATCTAGGCCGCATATCAACCGTGACTTAAAATGGGGTGAACTAAACGGGTCAAAATGAGCCCAATCAATAAAATAAGCGGATTATTAACTCATCCAAACATAAACAGGTTAGACGGATTAAACTGATTTTAACACCGTGTCAATTTGGCATATGACATCTGTGATGACAATATAATATTAGATGCCACTAGTCTGCCCCCAAAACACGTAGTCTTCAAGATAAGACTTTATCCTATAAACCAAACCATAGTTCATTTGACTGTTTACTTTTAAAACTTCTAAATACCTGTATTTGTTTTTTACTAATATTTTTTTTCTACTGGAAACAAATGGTCATACAAGTTGTTTCAATACTTGGTAAGCCCACGGAATTAATACTATTTCCCCACTCATTATTGATTTCCCAAACTATAAATATCCCATTCTTTTTCCTTCATTCCCATATCCTTAATTTGTTGAGTTTTACAGAGTATTATAATTTCCCAAGTTTTCTTTGTTGATTTCAAGTTCAACCCTTTTCTCACTTACTTATATTCTACTTACATCTTAAACTTATGTGTATGGTATCATCAGTGACTGTTTCCACAGCTGCGAAAGAGTCTTTCTTCTCGAGATTACGGAATATGTTTCATTTCAGAAGGAATGAAGATGAGAAGAAGACAATGACAACGACAACAACACCAAACACAAGAGCTACTACTACTAACTGTGTTCCTGTGAGTGATAATAGTGGTAGTAGTAACAAGGGAGAGTTAGAGAGGGTATTTACATACTTTGATGAGAATGGAGATGGAAAGGTGTCACCTGCAGAGTTAAGGAGGTGTGTGAAGGCAGTAGGAGGTGAACTGACGGTAGAGGAGGCGGAGATGGCAGTGAGGTTATCGGATTCTGATGGGGACGGGTTATTGGGCATTGAGGATTTTACGAAGCTGATGGAAGGAATGGAGGAAGAGAGGAATAAAGAGAGTGAGTTGATTGGAGCATTTGGAATGTATGAAATGGAAGGATACATTACTCCTAAGAGCTTGAAGAACATGTTGAGTCGACTAGGTGAGTCAACCTCCATTGATAACTGCAAAGCTATGATTCGAAGGTTTGATCTCAATGGAGATGGAGTCCTCAGCTTTGATGAGTTCAAAGTTATGATGACAACTTAGAAGAGATATGTGTGTACATAATATAATATGATTCTGATTGTTTCCCTATTGAGATTTTTTTTTTCCATTCTATAGATACATAATTGTAAAGCCAAAGTATTTGATTTCACTTTGTGATTTAAGTAATTCAATCTCAGCTACTCAACTGTGTAGATAAGTTCTGTTTTCGGACTTCCACCATTGTATAAACTGCAACGACAACAACAATTCTAGTGTAATCCTACAAGTAGCATCTAGGGGGTAGTGTGTACTTAGACCTTACCCCTACCTTTGTGCCGCTTTTTCATAAACTGACTGCAACAAAAGTAAGAGATACATCTCTTTTCAGAATCCCCTTCAAAATTTGATTGCATTTTTTCACAACTTATTCACAATCATTATATGGTTTGTAATGCATCACACCATTTGCGTAAGGAGAACTTTATATTGACAATACATTAAGGCAGCAACAATGCAACTGAGAGAAGTTTGATTTTTTTAGAGATGTTTTATAGTTGACAGTTAAACAGGCAATTAACTGTCAGTCAAACTATCAATTTCCAAGCAACGAGTTCAGCTCCAGTACTGACCTTCGTATGTCATGTAGATCCTCCTCTACCTTGTCAGAGAGAGAGCACGATTGGCACGATAATGCATTCAGCAACTGAGTTTTTCTGCTTGTGGCAAGAGCCTTTTCTCTTTGCAAATCTTCTATTTTACTCATCTCCAACTGCAATTCTTCGTCCAAAATCTTTAACTCTTCCTCCTTCAACGATGCTGCAAACATACTCTCGTGGTACTCAAGAATCATGTTCTCAAACTCTTGCTTCCCATTCTCTTTCATTTCAAAGATCATCTCCTTCTCCCCGATGACCCTTTGAAGCTTGTTGCCCATTTCCTTTACAGACTGCGAAATATTCTCTATCTCCTTTTCAGTGGCCTCAATATCTTTCTCTGAATTCAGCCTTTTTTCGTTCAAGTCTTCGATTTCCTTCCTCTTTATCCCCAAATTTTCCCTAATCTGCTTCATTTGATTCTGTATCTTTGTTTTTTCTTCCTCAGACTTGAGTAATTCAGTAGCTTTGCCACTCAACTGCCACCTCCTTTCTGGCAATTGGATATCGGGTTTCTCAATGTTATCTATGGCAAAGAGAATTCTGTCACTTTCCAGCCTTTGATTCTCGTCTTCCAATTTTGATTTTGATTCTGCTAGGATGTTTCTTAATTCTGATTCTGACTGTTTAGCCTGCATCTGTGCTTCCAGGAGTTCAACCTTAGATGCTTGAAGATGAGCCAATTTTATTTTCTTCTGGTTGAGACAAGTGGATGAAGCATTCAATCTTGCTCTTGTTTGAGCTTCCCGTTGTTCGAAGTAACCAACTGATGAAGAAAAGCTTGATAGTGAGTATCTTAGTGCTGATAGCTTATTATCAAGCAAAACTTTCTTTCCAAGCATTTGTGAAGACTGAAGCTTGAAGGATGTGTATCCCTGTTTTTTCACTTCAATGCTCTTTTCGAGTCCTTCAATTTCTTCTGCAAGCTCATCAACCTCGACAATTGCCCTCTCTAATGAACCAAACATACTTATGGTGTTGGCAGATTTTAGAAGCTTTTCCTGCGCTTCTTCAAGCTTCATTCTCAACAAACTTAGGTCCTCTGATACAGGATTATGCAAAACATCTGATGATTTATCTTCCATTTCAGTATCCTGCTTCAGATCTTCAGGAAGTTCATATAGTACAGCTTCTGCAGTTGATTCAGGATAAATGGTTTCCACCATCATGTAATCGCTTTTGCCCAATATTTCAGAAGTATGTTCTTCACCTGGTTCTGATGTTTTGTAGCTAGGTAGTTCATCTGAGTCAGCAGCAATATTGCTTCTCTGTAAAGTTACTGTCTCCCCTGACGAAACTATGTCATCTAAATCATGATTCTGTAAAGCATGTTCAAAAAGCTGTTGGCTGTCATCTTCAATATTTTCTTGTTGGGGGTTCTGACCTCTATCAGTCCCATTGTTCTTTTCTGCTACTGCTTGCTCGTACAGTTCTATCAGTTTGTTATTGTCCTCAATTAGGACTTTGAGCTTCATCCTCAATTCATCATTTTCCTTAGACAAGGAAATTGCAGTTTCATGAGCTTCTGCTTCTCTTTGGCTGGCTGCTGCTATAGCATCAACAATAGTTGTTAGCTCCGTCTGATCACTGACAGCAATAGTAGGCGCCTGATCATTTGCAACCAAAGACGGCTCAATTTGACCCTTCTTCGATTCTTCCATCAGAACTGCTTTAGATGATCTCTCAAATTCTAGCTCTTTTTCCAAGTCATTTAATTGCCTGTATGGACAGTGCAAAGAGATTCAAGATCCAAATTAATTCCTAAATACTTGAACAATATTGTTAGACCCAGAAGAAACCAGATTAAGTGTAACAGGTTTAATCCTTAGCTTGGATGTCGAGCAGATAGGAGATTTGAATTCTCAATATCAATAGGTTTATGAAAGCAGCTTATGTATTTTGAAGGGGGTCCACCAACTACGACCGTGAGTACTACGACCGTGAGTACTAAAGCAGGTAGAACAAAGAGATGACAGAGGAAGATAAGAAACACTAACCTTTCCAAATTGTCTTTCTCATCAACACAAAAAACAAGTTGTCTATGGAGTGCATCCAGCTCTGATTGGTTTTGAATTGCCTGAAAGATAAAAAATGTCTTGTTAGCAGTTATATGGTGAATAACCTATGAAATAACCACTAAACTCGTTTGTACTATTTTAAGCTCGTTGTCAGGTGAAAAGATATATTACCTGAACTCGGAGGAACTCATTTTCCTCATTTATTGATGTACGCCAAGGTGAAGCCTAGGTGTGGCAGAAATTATAAAGAAAAGCAAATATTTCAGTATGGTTGAAAAAATGCTGAATGATCTCCAACATCAGATCCAAAACTTTGATTCACTTGCAAGTAGAAACATGAAGAAATAAATTCAAAAATAAGATTAAAAAGATAACCCCACTTTTCTCAAATTTGATGCATTTTCGAACAAAAAAAATACAAATCACAGTTTCAATTAGATAGACAAGTGTAATTGAGCAGATGTAAATGTTACAATAACTACTCTAAGATTGTCAAACCTGAGATGACGTTAGTAGATTCAGGTCATTCTCAATATGCATACCAAGCTCTGAACTTCCCTTCTACAACACAAATAGACAATAAACTACAGTTAAACAAATGACAAGCTCCTTCTGGAACAATAAAAATGAGTTCCTGCATTAAAATCCTAATGGAGTTTTTAGGACAACCTGAACCGGTGCAGGATCTGATTCATGCATAAGTTTCCAATCAAGTGCTTCTAGAAGCTGCATATCAAAGAGAACCATTAGGCAAAACATTGCTAACAACTTTCGTATTTGACAGAGATCCCAGACATGCTGATCAAGAAGAAAAGAAATTGCTAAGGACTTTGAAATGCATTCTTTGAAGCAGAATCAAGAAGTAAAAGATAGAAATTTTACTTTACTGACCAGAGTTATTGATTAAACAACACTCTGCAGTGCATGTATGACTAAGGGATCAGTTATGATAACACAAAAAGAGAATAAAAAGACTCGGGAAATCATGCCTATTCTCAGATTTGCAAACGCAGATTGCTTGATTGAATTCTCTAGAGAGTAAAAAGAAAAATCAAGACAACAAGGAAGAGGAAGAAGTCAACTCTAACCTTATTTTGTAGCATCATGATCTGTTCATTCATTCTTTCTCGCTCACCTTCCTCATAAAATGACTTCAATCTACATTACCAACAAATAAGAATTATCAAACTAGTGATGTAGCAAGACATGGACCTGCCTAATATAACTAGAAACATTTTGCTTCTCATTGACTAGTATGATCAAAACTAGAATTTATCTCCAAGATTCAGACAAAGAAAGGAAAATGTGCACTCTACGATAACTAAAAGATAACTCAAATAACATGCCTTCTGATCTCTTCTTTTAGCCGTAGATTCTCCATAGCAAATCTTGTAACTTCTTGGTTACGATCAACCTGATTCCGTAGGACCTCTATCTCCTTCAACTGCTCCTCTTTCTCCTTAAGCAAATGAATCTCAGCAGATATCTTTCCTGAAGCAACTGATTCGAGCCTTTTTATAGCAGCTTCTCGAAACCTTAATCTCATCTTTAAACCTTGTATCTCATCTTCCCTTTGTTTGGTCTGGATAGACACAACATTGCAAATTGGTTTATATGTAAAATTCAGATCATGTAGTGTCTACTTTTGAAGGTCTACATCCTAATCAATTTAGCACAGAGAGTAACATTGACATCGGAAGATCCTCACAGCTTGATTGGGTGCAAGAAAGGAAATCCAGAAAACCAATTTCACTTGGAGCATCCCTAAACACTAGGGTAGGACAGATTTGTCGATCAACTCCTATTTGTGTTTATGGTTTCCAGAGTTCTGAGTTATGTTTACTGGAACCCTATGGCCTAATTGCAAGACTTACCGGGCAGGACAGATTTGTCGATCAACCCCTATTAGTGTTTATTGTTTGCAGAATTCTAGATTAAGTTTACTGGAACCCTCTGGCCTCATTCGTAAGACTTACTACCTATGCATATATAAAAATGCCAAGTCGAGTAACTGAAGTGAAAACTTCCATAAAACATACCAGTTGCATTGCTGCCTGATTTTCAGTAGTTAATGCTTGTAATGCAATGTCTTTATCCTTTTCCCTCCTAAAAGCCCCAACAAGGGCAACTTCGTAGTCTTTCTTCTGAAATTACAAGAAACTTTACTATCAGATTCAATCATGGAGCAGATGTTTCTCCTCATAGCCAACTTAAGATAAACCTACCTTTGACACCCGTTTATCTGCTGTAAGTGGACTAGAAAATCCATGAAGCCCTTCCCATTTAACAGATGTAGGCGATCCTGGAAACGCAACTGTCCAAGCATCATTTTCATGGTTTTCAACTCCTCCATCAGCCACACTCCGAAGACGAGCTACTTCTTTCTGAGAGGTAAAGAAAAGTAATTAGGCGCATCTAACATTTAGAATTACAGATATTAAGAGCACAGGTAACAGAAAACACTTTTCCAAATTTTCCCCAGCATAAGAAACTAAAATCTGAATTTTGAAGCAGGGAATGCGAGCAATAAATGCGAACTTATTTTAAATTCTAAGGTACATGTTGGATCACACGCGGAAATTTACAAAGGTTGTTCAAGGGTTCTGCTATGTGATGTAAATCTCATTGTATCACTAAAACCCTTCACAGTGGCATAAACAACTAGCATGTCACACATGAGCATATTTCAAAGGATGTGTTTTTTGTCACTTGCCCTGTTTGTCATTTGTCCATCAAACTTCTCTCTGGATTTGTACAAAAATACAGAGGTGTAAAATTATTTTGCTAATATGTTCTCTTTCTTTTTGCAGGGTTTTTTTCCGTCATTCCTAGCCGATGTGGAGTGTAATCCGGGGAGGGTAGAATGTACGCAGACCTTACCCCTATCTTTGTGGGTTAGAGAGTTCGTTTCCGATAAACCTCGGTTCAACAGACAAGAAAAGAATTTGAAGCATAGTAGCAGGAAAATATGACAGCAAAATAGGAAGATAAAAAGAAAATGAAGCAACAGAAAATAATACACATAGAAGATAGGGATGGATCTCAAGCAAAAGAATACCTTCAGATTTTGAATCTGTATCCTCATTGCAAGAACGTCTCCAGAAGCATCTTCATTTACAAAAGCCTGGGAAAGTAAGTGATCATCAGGGCATAAGGAAAACTGTTCAACCTTTTCTTAGAATATAGGAAAGTAAGAACTGAAAGCACATATCTTTATAAATATTGTACAAAAATAAGATTTTCGAAAACTTCTATGCACAGAGAAATGAGAAAATAAACGCATAATTTACACATCAGATAAAGTCGCATATCCAGATTTATTGCTAATAGTTGCCTGATTATTTAAATACCCAATTGAAAAGGTGATACTCTCTTAGTTGATTTCACAGAAAAAAGACTTTGAAAGCAGGTTGAGGTTAGTAGATGATCATGTGATTTGCTAGTTGAACGACCATAAGAAAGCCACTAGTGTCCAAGAGTAGCATACATGATTTTTGATGAATTTGGCACGTTGAGCAAACTTCAATGTGCTTAGAGTCTCCAATGAACAACTGCAAGAGTCCAATCAAGTGTTATACATTACAGAATCACTTGCTTCAAAATGACAGCACTTGTAAGGGGCTCGATCTTAAGGCCATTAAATTGAAATCCTAGTGGTGACCAGTAAAAATTGCATACCAGCTGGAAGGACTAATATTTGCAATTATACATGTTTTTGCATTCCCTCCCAACGAATCCTGTAAGAAGGAAGAAATATAATGTCAAATCCAAAGACCATCTTCATAATGCTGTTATTAATAATCAGTGCAGAGCAACAGGTCAAAACCAGAAAATTAAATATCTGAGTGCATAGCAGTAAGAAGACTATATTAGAGCTCCTCATTACAAAACACATTCAAAATGTGACTATAACTAGTGCTTTTCACAAGAGATTCTGGATGCCTTCAGATTAACTCACAGAGAAAACAATTGATTCTCCTTTGAAAGCAAAGATACACCTATATTCACCTGGAGTAGAAATGTGAGCTTTGAATCTCTGTAGGGAACATGGTGTGACTTCCCATTAGATATGCTAACCAGGTTCATGATCACTAATCTGCACATAAAGAATCAGATGAGTATCACTAGAAAGACAAGACTAGAACAGAAGAACTATAAAGGAATAAGGATGAGACATAATAACTACCCCAATGTTGAAAGAGATTTGTTGATGTTAGTAGCTTCCTTCAAACGTTCACCTTCAGCTCCTGAGCTTTTCTGCCTGTGATTTCACAATTGCAGTTAAAAGAAAAATTCAGCATAAGATATCTTCTCATATTCGCATAATTATTCTCCTTTACCTTTCAGATCCTGCCAAATCAACAAGGTTAAAACGAGCAAATCTGTGGTGAGTTACTCCTTGAGATTCCCACTGCAAACAGGTTATGTGTAAATTTATGTACCAGTGTGGAGGGGATAAGGTACGAAAAGACTAAATCTGATGGCTGAAGTTAAGATATAGAACTTACTTTGCTCTCTATCACACATGTAAATACACTGTGTGAACGGCTACTAGCACGATTCATGTTGGTGGCAGCTACCTTTCTGTTTGCAGCACCCTGTTATGCCAAGAACATTATGATCATCATAACCATAAGTAACAAGAAATTTGTGCATTTAATTTTGTGAGCAATTATTTTAACTTTGCTCTCATTTTCTTTATGATCTTCCATTTAAAATTAATAATTGTCGGGTTAGTACAAGGTTGTGGCATATTAATGGTGGTATCAAAGACAATCTGGTAAACACTGCAATAACTTGGGTCAAGTTTGGCTACATTTATATGCAGTTCTGGTTACAAGGTAGTTAGTGTTGAATGCTTCGATCCAAAAATTACAAGGCTCCAAACTAGAGCGCTCTGTATGCACTATTTTTACCTTATCATATTTATTTAACCATCGATAAATTAAAGGAAAAGATAAGGAAGAAAGAAGAAGAAAATGCTGCACAATTTAAGTTGTAGCATTCAAGTATATCCCTCATACCCGATTAGCTCTATTATCAGTGTCCTAGACGGACTTCCAAAGGAATAAGTAAACTAACCTTAAGTCATAGTAATAGATTAAGAAAACAAGGTCAAAATCAGATATGATTCTTTTTCATAGAATCCCAGGGAACAATAAGAACCTCTCATCACTATTTGGTTTGGAAATCCACCAAAAAGATGGGTTGGATCTGGAACAATGATCTTGAGGACACCCCTTTAACATTTTCATCTCCAGCAATTCCACTTGCTAGTATAACAAACAAAAGATACTACCTGCCAACTCTCTCTCTCTTCATGTCAAATATGTGCATGCTTAGGAAACATAATGATTAGTGGAAGTAACAACATGAACTTTATTAAAACTGACTATTAATTATAGGTATTCTTTATCAGTTCTGAGGAACACATATTTAGATCTCCAAATCTTCAGCAAATGTCATGCTTAGCATGTGCATATGGACTTGTATAATCACCTCAAGAACTATCAACAGCTTCTTTTCCTCAGTCTTTACTCTTAAGTGGAGTTAACACTAGAGAGTTTCACAAGCAATAATGATAATTGATTCTCAAGGGTGAGAATATACCTGAAGAAGTTGTTGCATCACATCTCGAGCACTCGTAACTTCTATTTCTTTGAGATCTTCTACATGAATCCCCTTTTTAGTATCTTCTCTTATCTGTAAGAGTATAAGCAAAATCTTCAGTTGTCTTCTTCCATTTGAGTTATGCACTTTGCAAATATTCATTTTAGATAAAGCAATTTGCACACATTTTCTTTAGTTCAATCAATATGTTGGCTGCATTTGGAAATGACAAATATAAATATTATACTAGTTGGATGTTGCAAGTTAGAACACATTCCTTAAGCACACATTAGTCCCTCATTTGACCTGATGCATCACTGTGGAGTACCTAGTTGGACCTTACCGGAACAGGATAGTGAGCAATTTGGACTGATCCTTGTGCTCACTAATTCCAAGGTCCTCAACAAAAGATAGGACACTAATTCACCTTGTTAAAAATGATGCA
The DNA here is from genome assembly GCA_029582605.1 of Solanum gracilifrons. NCBI lineage: Eukaryota > Viridiplantae > Streptophyta > Magnoliopsida > Solanales > Solanaceae > Solanum > Solanum gracilifrons. Next base: position 35,236 of record JAJOOH010007313.1, on the reverse strand, counting down.
CAATATCCGGAAGAAGTATGATGAACAATAGAACACAATATATAACTCCCAGAGGCAGAAACAAAATCCATGTTTATTTGGACAAGACTTCAATTCATTAACAAATTAGACAAAATGTTAGCATTCACCTGCAAGTTTACCGAGGAAGGATCCAAAAGGTCAAGAATCTGTTCGTTATATATTTCTAAGAAAGAGCATCTACAAGTGAACTTTATATTTTCCTCCCTGCGTGCCTCTCTTTCCTGTGACCAAAAGAAAGAAATCATCAAACTTGAAATTGAAACATAAGCTCAGCCTTAAAAGTTAAAGTTTGATCACTCTTTTATTCCAATAAAGAAAATATTACATTAAAATTGAAGGCAAGAAGTAATCTAAAGTACATCTATATTATACAAACCAACATATATATAGGGACTTCATTACAAAAACAAAAAAAAAGGAAGAGAAAACAAATAAACAAACATCTAGAAGTTGGACTTATATTTGTTTCACACATACCCATATCTAATACTTATACCCAACACTGTCACATTGAAGTGGATCAATAACAAATTTAAATATTTTCCATATGAAAATAACATAGGCAATAATTTGATTCATTCAGATAAGATCAAGGTTTCCTTTCAATATTATATCAAAACAAACCTGCTTATTCAAACTAAGTCATCTGTGGTTCTGGTCCACAATGTGAGGTAGTATATTAAATTTTGATAAAATAAAAAATAATAATCATTATTACAAATGCAATATCCGTACCTTTTGCATTCTTGAAAACAAGTACTCAAACACCCTAGGTGTCATCCCACAATTTACACTATGTCTTCGGGTGCCTCCTTCAATATCTCCAAGCATGGTGTGTGTTTTTCCACTTCCAGTCTACAAAGAGAGACATAGAGTTTCTAAATATAAAACCAGTATAAAGTTCAAATCTTTTTAACATTTCCGACATGAAAATTGGACAGTACTGCTGAAAGCAGATATCTGAGATCTTAAGCCAGGTAACTGAGCAACATACTTGGCCATAGGCAAACACACAACTATTGTAGCCTTCCATGCAATTTTCCACCATTGGTACTCCGGCAGCTTTAAAGAGCATCTCCTGTTAATATAATGAAATGAAAACAGACCACACCAAAGATACATGAAAAATGAAAGACAATAGCCGAGAAAAGCAAACCTGAGTGACATTCTCATCAGCAACCATATCAAATGTAAAACGTGATTCTGGGTGCCCTATCCAAGTCATTGTCTGAGAGCTTTCTTGTCTTACACATTTACCATGTCCTTGTAAAGATATCTCAGAGTTACTCAAGGGGCGTATTCTTATAATAACCTGCATAAAATCAGTCAAACAGAAGAAACCAACTTCATGAGTAATTTAAGTTCTATGATTCAGTAAGATAAAACAAAAAACTACCATATACTCTACCAGTGAGATGGTTAGCAACTCACTGAACAGAATTTTCAATTTATTTGGTTTTGTCAAACACCAATACAGTAAACTTTTATTTGACTGTGAATTTCTGGACCATATCTGAGAACATTTTACTTTCTAAACATCCGGTTCATATAACTTTGAATATACATACTTTGAATTCATAATATCAATGAAATGAGAGGTCCTAAATCAAACCCAAGCTTGGACAACTTAGAAAGCCTCCAAATTTCTGAAACAGCAATTAAGCCTCAATTCCGAAACAAAATTTAGAAAAAAAAGAATTGTACCTTACCAGAAATGTTCACTTAATATCTTGATCAATAGAACATAAATAGTTAGATGCTCACTCATTCAACATGTATATATAGTATAAGTTGAATCCTTTTTCGGGCTATTCCTGCTTACACTTAAGTATTTTGAACTCCTTAGTGAAAATCCTAGCGCTGCTAGTGTTAAAAGAGTCCAAATTTCTTACTACACAGATTCTAAAAGTGATCATTTTTTGAAATGAGGTTTAAAAAATACAGAGAAAAAAACGAGTGATTACCTGAACATTGTGATCCTTCCAAAATGAAGGATCTTCACGGAACTCAAAACTCCGGTTAGATTCCACCACATCCTTGTTCTCAGAGAACTCAACCCTGTTATCCTTAGCAGCTGATTTGAACAGTCTGAGATTAGGCGTGCTCTTCACCGACGACATCGTCACCGACGCGGTATCCATCGGAGTTGCTGCAGATTGATCCAGTGACCCGAATCTGGACTTAACAACACTCGGAGGCTCAGAAAATAACGGCATTTTCTGAAAATTAGGTTTTCAGATTCAGTGAACTGAGGAGATTTTAGGGCAAAACAAAAATGGAGATTTCAATTAGCTGTTGGACGAAGAAGGAAGAGATATGGAGAGTTCGGGTGGTGGGGTGGGTGGGTGTAGGGGGTGGGGGTAGGGGTAGGGGGTGAATTTCAAATGCAGAGAAGAAGAAGAAGGAAGAGACCGTTTGAGAAGAATTTGAAAATTTTGAATGGTTATATGGAGCCAATTTTAAGGGAAATAGTATATTTTTAATGTTACTATTCAAGTTATAGTCACAATGTATGAAATTTTGCTAATTTAGCCACTCTTAAATCGACTTCACGAGATTAAGTTCGATGAATATACAAATTAGCAAGATGTTATTTGTTGTTGTACTATCTATTTGAATGTCAAATTTAAAAAAGATTTTGCACTACTCAAAGATTTTCAGTCTGTTTAATAGAAAGATCAATTCTTGATCTTCGAGCGTTTTGGTGTGTAGGCTCTTGGGTACGAAAGAAGGATATTCCGAGCCGGGGAGTGAGGAAAGCAGAAGTGGGACAGGAATCTTCTTCAATCTCCGAGTTCGAAGGGTAGATCTCTTACTTCGTCTTTCCCTTAATAAGCTTATGTATGTCAACAGGAGCCCAGCCTCTGGTTCAATCAATAGATAGGCAATCTCTTTCAGTTGTTGGATGCGCAAAACAACCTCAACTCTGAGGAAAGAAAAGAAGCTCGACCATGAAAAGGCAAGTCGGGTACCTTTCAGTAAGTTAGATTGTTAAGGCACTTCCAAAAGAAAAGAGAGAATTTATTTTAAATGAATATAAATTTCATGCTTTAACAACTAAACTTCACCTATACGAACTTTTAACATAAATGTTTGAAGTATGTATATTTCAAATTTGTCTTTAGTACTCAAATTTAAGAGCTTTAACTTCTATTTGTGTCACCAAAAATATCTGACACACTATGTTTGAAGTTCAAATATTGAAAGCGTGAAATTACACCTAAAATTCAGTCTTTTATTCTAAACTTCCATCATTTTTACATGAACTTAAAATGCATATGCCATAATTTCCCTTGATATCCTTGTTATTTCACTCTATAATATTGTTCATCTTCTAGTTTTTTTCATTAGAAAATTTGAGTTTTTAATTCACAATTACTCTAGGAATGTAGACTATGACTTTGCATACATGAACAAAACTTCACACACATAAATAAAATAAAAAGGATCCCTTAATTTAAATCACTTCATATAGAGCAAAATGCACACATTACAACAAAACAAAAACAAACCAACAAAAAGAAAGAAGAATTACATTTTAATGAAAATAACAAATTTTTCTTCTTCTTTTTTTAAATTCTAAGAAGAATTGTCTTGAATGAACTTCTTGATTATGAGCATCAACTTCTTGGAAGATTCTGAATTAGGATCAATAGTGAAAAAACCATGTTGTTGTCCTTCAAATTCCACATATTCAATATTTTTTCCATAATTCTTCAATTTATTTGCATAATCTTTGGCTCTATCTTTAAGAAGATCACATCCTCCAACAAGCACAAGAATTGGGTCAAGATCAATTTTTTCCAAATTTGGGCTGTTAGGCCCAAATGGGTTCACAAGTGGATGGTCAGTTGTTGACCCAATTGGTATTGATAGCCTCCAAAACCTGTAATTGACAAAAATAGCACACAAATTAAGAAAATAGCCCTTTACATGTAACTTATTTTAGGGCGATTTATAATTCACTAGTTCAAGTCGTGGAAGAATCCAATAGTATTTGGATTAGGATAGATTGTCTACATCACACCAAGGGTTGCGGCCCTTTCCCTAATCTTGCTAATGATGCTTTGTGAGCCGAACTGCCCTTGCAAAAATAAGTTCAGGTTCATTTCATGTTTGGTTTTTTAACTTTTGTTCTCGTATGAGGAAACAAATTTTGAAAAAATAGCCTCAATGTGTACCTAGAAGAAGGAAAAACCATGAACAATTTATGTATAACGAATATGTCAGAACTTGATTTTTCCTATCTCGTTAAACTATTCAAAAGTTTTGTCAAATCGTAAGACCTTGCTTGAGTTTAATTGTCCACAAGTTTTGATCAAGTACAATATTCGTTCTTTTATTTTATAAAATTGTTCACAATTATTTTCCGAAATGACATACTTAGCATATTTTTTTAATTATTCACAAGTTTGTCATAACTTTAGTACAATCTTTATTCTCCTATCAATTATAATTTTAAACAAATGCAATTGAAGTTATTTGTTTATGAAAAAAAAATATAACACAAAAAAAACAATGAAAATTTAGAAAACCTGTCAATGAGCTCAATGTTTAAGAAAGCATCTTTAGGCCCCTCAGCTTCAAATTTTGTCCTTATAGTCCCTCCAAAGAAAGGAAGCAAATAAACATAACCCCTAACTCGAACCGGATCTAGCTCGACTGAGCCAACTTGAAGCCGAACCGCCAAATTATGCGCGATGTTGCCACCAGCTGAGTCACCCGAAATAAAAACTCGGCTAAAGTCGGCAACATCCGTAAGCCACGTGTCCGGCTCGTCAGATACGGCTTGGTCCTGAAGCCATTTCACAGCCTCGTAACCATCTTCAATAGCGGCTGGGAGCCGGTTCTCAGGAGCAAGCCGATAGTCAGGAGAGATAACCACGGCTTGGAGCTCAGAAGCTAGCTTGAAACAATAGTTCTGACAGTTAGGCCACGTACGAGAGCCAATGCAAAAACCACCCCCGTGAATGTAGTAGAAGACGGGGAGCTTAGCCGCGGAGATAGGGGAAGCCGGCTTGTAGAGCCGGAGTTGAAGATTATGCATGGCTTGAAATACAACATCTTTCCAAAGAATTGAGCCATCATCATGTATAGGAACTTCAAAACTTGGCTTAGTTAATCTTAGTATAGTTCCATCACTATATACCCTAAGTACACCTCTACATTCTTCAACTTCATATTTAGTACCCTCCATATACACAACTCTCAATGTGTGTTATTGTTAGTGTATGATAATGTACCTTAGTGAGTGTGTGTGTGTGTGTTAAAATAGAGGAAAATGGGAGAAAATTACAAAGGAAAAGTTAATAGAGGGTGGTTTTTTTTTGTTTTCTTGTTCAATTTGATGATGATAAGCAAGACAAAAAGAAAAATAAAAACAACTACTATTGCAAAGTTTGTATTTGTTTGTCACATGTGTAATAGGTTTGGAATAGAATAAATGATAATGAAAGAAAAAAAAAAGTCTTTTGGCTAAACAATTACTAATAAAGTTTGTCTGAAGACAAATGCTATTTGACAAAATACATCAAAAAAAAATAATCAAAATGATATATTTGACAAGCTTTTGGGGTTCTCTTGAAATATATGGTTCAAAAGCTTCTCAATTGCCTATTAAGTAGAATTTTTGCATAATAATGGATAGATTGTAATAAGCTCTAACATTTTGGTTTCTGCTTTTGATCCTTGTGATATATAACTCACCATATTTAACCTTTAATTGATTGAAATGTATGTTTTTGATCCCTTCATGTTCAAAATATGTTGTATTTAACTATATCTAAAACTATATTACCGTCAAATACGGAGTAACAATACAAACTTAACACAACACATGAGCAACTAAGATGGAACTATAATAATTATGACAAATTTGTGAGTTTTCACAAGCAAAGAGATCGAAAACGCACAATTCAATTGACTAAAGGTTTAATGTGCTTAGGCAGATATCGTAGGTACTAAAATCATAATCTACCAATAATCGAGGGATCAAAAGTACTAGTAACCCTTCTTTATCAAGAAAAATATATAAATGCAAAATATTTAACCAAAATGAAATAGCCTCATATGTGAGCTTGTATGTGTGATTTAGCCTCAGAACACAAGTCAATAACTAGAGGAAAAAAGAGTACAAGTAGTATGTGTCATAGCCTTTTTGAGTATCCAGAACCAGCACATTTCTTGCAGAGTATTAAACCTGCAAAAAAAAAATTAATACAACGATCATTCAATGCATTCTACTCAAGAAAAAATATTAGTTTGACTACATCATCGTCGAGGTGTCCCAATCTGAGCATGCCAGGTTGGTTGATAAACCCAAGGAGAAAGCCGAGGGTGAGTTGGAAATATAGTTCCTGAGGTTCTAGAAAATAATAAGCAAGAGCGTGGGTACATACAAACCTGATGGATGGTAAAGGATCATTTAAGTTCTTTCATGTCATTTTATATGATCTAAAACCAAATTCAAGAGTTCATCTAAATCTGTTACACATGCTATAAGTATTCCAAATTTAACGATTACTAAAAATTGGTCGCGAAGAAATTGCAGCTGAATAGTACCTGCACCCTTGCAAACTTTGCAGTCTACTAATCCTGTTTCTTTCTTCATCTTACCATCGTTGCAAAACACGCACTTTGTCCCACCTACACATCAAAACAAAGCTATTAGTAACTTGAATCTTCTTCCCCTTAAGGAACAAAAAGGGAAGAACACCAACAGCACAATGAAATATGTAAGAAGTGCATATGCACATCACTTTACACTTATTTGCTTGTGTTAGACCTTTTCGTTAGTATCATCTGTGATGTTAAAACTAAAACAGAATTGGCTGCACCGGAAAGATGTCGAAACTTCCCTCTAGCTGCCCCTTTTCTTCAAGAAAAAAGAGGGGTGGTTTTTCTTGGGGATGCATTAAGTAAAACAGAAAGAAAACAACAACAACAATCAGAGGTCTTTACTATGATCCGGCTCACTTTCTCACCCTTTACAAAATTTGTGTGACCAGAAGCACACCTTGTGTAGTCAAACTAAACTAAGGCCTTACTCAACTTTCAAACCACGCCCTCGATGACTGCTTCAATCCATACAGCATGGTCCAAAGGGCAAATGAGGATCCGGAGCCCACAACCGAGGGTCAGCAATCCACTTAGTTCCCTGGTAAAGTGGTTAATCTCAAGCCATTAGGTTTGCAGCTAACCGGAAACTATCATATACAACATCAGTATGCTCTCCAACGATTACTAACAGAGTCATTAGCATCTTTCTCCTTACAATCCTCCTTCAATACCTTCTAGAAGCTGTTAGCCTAGGGAAGAAATGAAGACTGCAGGAAGTATTAGACTTTGCTTTTATTATTTATAGTTTTGATCTATTGTATATTTGACTGCAGGATTGTTGCATTTCTCCTGATGAAGCACACATAATAACATCCTAAAACAAAATTGATATTCAAAATACATCGTAGATTAAAAAGTTCACACCCCCTCCTGGACATGTCTTTGCCAGGCATGCCTAGCTAATCGAAACATACCCTTCCACTCCCTCAGGAAGATAAAATATTTACCTATCCGCTTGTTTGGAGTTATATATCAAAATTCCGAAAAATAGTTGCCTGCATAAACGAATAAAGCAGGATCTAACATAGAATATAACATCTTACTAGTTATTGATGCAGCGTCGAAATGGCTACATAGAACAATGCTGTAAGCTTTACCATATCTATCAGTCGTCATTTATCTAGTTTCGACCACGATAACGACCCTTACACGATTTTATGATACCTTTCAAGTACTGAAATAGTTTTTAACTAGCATTGCTTATGAATTGAGATTTCTTACAACTTGGAATCCATAAAAAATTCTTAATTCAACAGTTGGACTTAACTTACACACATAGTTTTCTCTTAGCTCAATTACATCAATCTACATGAAGAATATATATATATATGTATATACACACATACATACACATAAACATACACACATAGCAGTAATTAAAACCAAAACAGATAAAAGGCTCACCATTCCCAGCACACCTATCACAAGGAACTGGATCTCCCTGCAAATATAATAACAAAAAAACTCAAATTTAACAAAACCTTAAACAGCTTAATAAATCAATAAAAAAAGGAACTTTATGACACCCAAGATAAAGAAATTGACCCATAAACTGGAAGCAAGAATCTTTGAGAAATGCAATTAAAAAAGGGAACTTTGAGAAACCTATGATACAATTCAAGAAAAGGTAAGATTTTTTTTTGTTCTTTTTTTACCTTGAGGCCAAGAAAGAGGGAGAGAGCAATGGCAGTTAAAACACTGATAGTAGCAAGAAAAGTTTGAGTATCCACAGGGGGTGAATCAAAACCAACAAAGAGCAAAATGGGATGATGATGATGATGATTTGTGGGGAAAGGGAAAAAATGGTGAAATTGGGAAAAACATGATGATGATGTTGACAAGACTGGGAATCCAAGCTTTGTTGGAAAAGAAGGACAGCAAGTGAAAGGGCATAAAGATGAACAAATTGTTGAAGAAGATGAAGAAGGAGAGAGAGAATGGAAGGGATAGAGTGAGGAGTGAGAGAGTGTTGTTGCCATTGGAAGTTAATTTGTGGAGCTCAGAGCTCCCTTTATGTTCACTCTCTTACTCTTTTTCTTTCTTCCTTCTTTTTATCATTTTTTTATATGGTTTTGAATCGAATTTATCATGAAAAATCACCCTTTGAAAGTTCAAGTGTTGGCTATTAAAGGGACATCATTCTCAAAATTCAAACTCGATATTATTGATTAAAAATGAAAGAATAGTTCTCGAACTAGAATTTTTACATAGGAACCATTTAGTAGAGGAATTAAGTATGTTATTTCAAAATAAATTTATCTGGTATTTGATTGAGGATATTAATTATTAAGAGGAAAAAAATTGTACCACAATTTTGATATTATTCATCCCATGTAAATGGTGGGATAAATAATCTTAATGAAATTCAGTATCTATTGTGTATAGAAATAAAAAATAATATTAAGTTTGTATATATGTATGCGTACACTTTAACTTACTACTCCACTTGTTATTGCGTTCAATTTTGTAAATTTTATGGAGTACATATTTGTATCCTTGAATGTCAAGTTTGAGAGAAAATGTATCAGATATTGACAAATGAATCTATCAGATATTTAATAGAAAAGCATTTTACTAAACTTTTCAACACGAATCCAAATTAGTCAGGTCCCAAAGTGGTGTTCCATACACCATATGAGTATTTTAAAACTTGAGCAAAGTTGTATTTTAACCATCATTTCCTTTCAACTACAGCTCCAGAAACCAGCTTTATTGCTGCACAATGCCTTATAAATGGACACATGAAAACAAAAATAAAAATTCAACAGGTACTTGTGACAAACAATTTGTCACTCTTCATTACTGGTTAATTACAATAGCAAGAAATTACCAAACTTACTTCAGGTTACACAATTTCAGAGGCAAAAACCTCAAAATCTCTACCAGAAAAAATCACATCTATAGAGCCCAAAAATGGCAGAAAACTTAGTACTCTTCTCCTCAGATAAAAGTCAGAACTGAATCAAGCACAATATATCATGTATTCATTCATTTGTTCAAAATTCTTTGCCAATGTATGGCTCGCTTACGCTTACACTTACACTTGAACAGAGAGAGAGAGAGTTATCGATAGGTCATTTATGCATCACTTGAGTTCAAGTACTGAGATATGGATGCTGCATTAGGATCAAACTTCACATCCATATCAGAATACAAGATGCTTCAGTAACAAAAATCATAAGACCCTGTACAGACTCGAACTGGCTTCTAACTTCAGCGACAAATGCAATGGTCAATCGTAGCATTGAACCATCTCACAATCTTCATTGTCAGCAGTGTTAGTTGTAAATTTTAACAGGCTTCTCGTACGTCGGGCGATTCTGCAACATGAAAGAAAAGAGTAGGTATTATTAAGAAATGAGGAGGTCCAGTCCCATTTATTTAAAAACTCAGCAGAGTAGAGGACAGCTACAGCTAGAGACCTTCACAGTAACCAAAGTTCATCTCATGGAGAAACAAAGAGACGATACCAGGAGCACATTGAAGTAAAACATTGCAATTTGTACATGCATTCAATCGGAAAATCAACTTTTTATAAGGTTGTTAAGCCTTTTTTGCATTCAATACTAGAACTCTGATCTCTCCAATTCCTTCCAGAGATTCTACTAATGTAACTAGGTTATGTTCCCAGGTGAAGCGCCGATAGAAGCAGAGATATTCAACAGAAAATCAGATAAATCTTGAAGTAATTAAGAGTTTGCCTTCATCCTCAACAGATGGAAATACTCTGAAGTGCTAGATGAGTAATGACAACTATGTAACATAGGCTGCACAGAAGGAGAACTCCTAGTCTCGTAACCCGCCAAAGACATGATAAAGAAACCTCAAGAGTCCACGAGTCAAATCTCTCTCTGGAACTAACTTTACGTATTAAAGCTGTTAATTTTTTGTTCTTTTACCAATTACAGAGTATGCCCACGAGTTATAACCGAACATTCAGATTACCTGATATGCTGCATGAATCCTTTTAGGGGCATTGTCAGGATGTTCCAAGCCGAGATACTGCTCCCAAGCACCATAAACATCCTTTCGCTGCATGTTAACAAAAAGATCCAAAGATGCATAATTACAGATTCATTTAATGAGAATTTTAGCGGTGGCAGGAGTTGGTGTTTAGTACCTGGAAACGGTTGGACAATATATCTGAGTCCTCAAGGTACTCAGGACGGCCAAGTGAGAGGAATGCAAATTTCCACTGAAAGTTGTAAACAGATGAAAGTAAGAAACCAAGCATCAACTACATACATACTAATCCAAACCATTCCCGATTCCCCCTCCCCCAAACAAAAAAAAAAAAGATAAAGGAAACCAAGTACTAACCAATATATGCGTAAAATGGGAAGCGATTATAGTAAATTGGTTTGAGTATAATAGCCATTCATAGGAAGATAAAGCAATGTCAAGTTGCAAATTACCTTAGCAAACTCTTCATCTGGGACCTGCAATTTCTTCTGTATTCGCACCTTCACTTGAGCTAAAGTCTCACCCTCATAGATAACCAAGAGGAAAGGTTCCCCAAAATTCTGAATTTGCTGTTTCAAATGTCAAGAAGTAAACAACGCTGCATGAGACAAAATTCCTTTTTTCTTGTTCACCTTTTCCCTGTGGGTAAGGATATGGGGGGAAAGAATCTTACCATTTGGTTTTGTGCAGTCTCTTTAGTGAAGTGATACACGTGAATCAAACGATCATTCGGGCCTAGATTTTTCTCTTCTTCAGGAATCTGCAGGGAAGAAGAGAAGATCCAGATTAATAAACTGCAATTTAACAGTGTCAAACAGAGGCGTATCTAGAGGGGGTGCCGTGGGTTCACGTGAACCCATGCTCCCCTCTCTAGATCATATATAGTAGTGTCATATTTTTAAAAAAATATTTAAATATAGATCTGTGAACCCATGTTCAAAGTATCTATATAATAATACGATGATGATGATTGGGTGCACCTATCTATGTGAGGATAGAAATTTAAATTTTATATCTATGTTATCTTTTTGAGTAACACCTCTTCAAGTGGTTCTCAGTTATACTTTTGACGTTTCAACTAATTTTACTTTTTTTACCCTTTAATCTTTCAAAATTTTCAAGTGTGTTACATTGCAAATTCCTAAAAAATTTAGCACTGTAAATTTTTTATATAATTAAATCAAATGTGTATATTAAAATTTAAAACTAGTAGTATTATATATTTTGGACCTATAAGTTTTAAAATTTAATGGTTCATATTAATAATCAAAAAGTCAAATCGATCAAATTTATATTTAAGATACATTTTTTCATAATCGTGCACCCATCTAGCCGAAATCCTGGATACGCCTCTGGTGTCAAATAGTGTTTTTGGCCCTAGAAAGGTAATTGAGTTGCCGCTTCATATTTATCGTCAAGGAAGTTATTAAGGAGTAACATGCCAATAATATTCAACACCTGACATTTAGCATTAGCTATTATTGGGCTTCTATGCTATATTGTCCACACTCCACAAGTACCCTACAAGTGTGGGGATGTTAAGTGTCGCACTTTGATTGAAGGAATGGGATGTTGTCTCCTTAAATAGCCTTTGGATAATCCTCAATAATTGTAACAGAAAACATTCTACCAATTTTACGAAATATATATATAAAATACCTAGTTTTACAGTGAGACCACAGGTTCGCGTGCCTCATAATTTAGCCTTAAATTTGCCTCGATCAACAAATGTGCTATTTTTTATTTTTTTTTGGGGATGAAAGTATCAAAAACAAACTAAGACCTTATTCTCGTCTGCTTTTTCACACCACTATTCTTTAGATTCATGGATCTATATCATAAGACTATCGATGACAGCAGTAGCTTGTAAAGGCGCTACATGATTTCAATCTTTTTTTATGACCAACTTGTAAGTCAAAGTCAGCAGCATCTATATGTGGTAATTAGTTTGAGAGGAGGGGGTGAGGAAGAGAAGGATAAAAGCTTTTGACCACAGGAACACTACCAATATTTGTTCAAGCTTTTGACCATAAGAAAACTACCAATATGTGTTCAAACTTTTGACCACAGGAAAACTCACTACCTTACCCAACATAATGGCCACTGTATAAAGGCACATGCAGATATAGTAGGGACAGAAGTGGAGAATCAGAAAAGGGAGTGTAAGAGAGAGAACCTCTTCGGCCCGCAATGTCCAGTACTGGTCATTTATGTTCTCTATCTTCTCACTTGTTGGAAATATCTGCATGAAAGCAATCATTAAAACAAGAGGTAAATATAATGGAGACAAAGACCATGTCTACAAACAAATATATCAGTTAACTGTATATATTATTTGTAGACTTCAACAGTTTCTGAGCTTATGTCATAACGACTAGGACTTCTCCAGAGGCAAATATTTCTGGCGACAAAATAAGAAGACCTAGCTAAGAAGTATAAAATGAAGCAAATGTTGAAGGATTGAAATCAATACCTTATAAATTTTGTGGTAGAAGACCTCTAGCAATCGTAATTCTGCATCTGGCTTTGAAAACTCAACCTGTTATGCAGCACAGTAGAGTAGCATCAAGTAAAGTTAACAAAATAGAAGCATCAATAAAGGAGAAGAGTACGTTTTCAGTTCACAGACAAGTTGAAACTAGGCAATACCAGACCAAGTTTACCATTTTACCTTTGTCTTTAGATCATTAATTACATCACCAACAGTAGATTGTTTTGGTAGTCTGATAGTGTAAGTGACCACCTACAAAGCGAAGGAGGAGAAATTTGAGTAATTATAAAAGAAAAAATTCAGAAGGAAAAAATCGTGCTCTCGGTTAGAGAAAGGTAAAAGAGTAAATCAATGAAAATCAGAGCAGCATGCTTACTTCATCTTTGGTAGCATGATGAAAAGCTACTTTTAAGGTTTTTAAACCTTGCAATTCTGGCAAAGGAATGTCCAGTACTTCATAGTACAAAATATCAGATGTCTGTCAACAAATAGTTAAAATAGTTAGACTTTCAGGAACTAATGCTCATAATTATTAGTCAATGTTACACTCACCTGATTGTAGTGGACCAGCATATCTCCAAGGGTGTCTACACCTCTGTACTTAATTGGCTGGGGTTTAGGTTGCTGAGAGTAACAATTATGGGGTGTGAGCCTTATTTTAGATGGATCATCCAAGCCAAGTCGCTGAGCTACTCTTTCCACAACTTCATCATATGTATTAATCTTTGACCTTTTCATAGCAAGAAAATGTTTGAGAAAGTAATAGTGATAAAACCTTGTGGTAAATCATCTACTCTACCTTTATAATATATAATAAAAAGAAGAAAAAAAGAGTAAGATGACATTATTAGCATATGCAAAGTTTTAGAACATACAGCTCTAAACAGAAATCATCCTCCTTCAACTTTTCTAAGGATCGGAAGTGAACAACCTGTAAGACATGTTATAGTAGATCAGAAAATAATTAACAAAGAAATAGTAAAGCTAAAGACAAATTCCAGTGTCATATTTCATTGGATATGGAACAGAATAAGGACATCACAAAGTTCCTTTTGGAAGTAAGGTCTATTTATGCTTAACCCATCTCATGTACAAATTTCTGTTCGTTATAAACAGAACTCGACTTTGTTACCAGGGAACCACAAGTTAAAACTTTTTTTTAGATAAGTAATAAAAGTGTATTATTGATGTAAACCAGCAAAAGAGAATGTTGGTAAATAGTACATCCAAAAATAGTTTATTTACAGTGAATGCAAGGAACAAAGAATCAGCTATGGCCTCCGGCTTTAAAACAAAACCAAAAAAGATAGAACTTTGGCGATCAAATTGAAACTAACCCATTAAGGAACACTTAAGTTACGTATAACATACTTCAAAATACATAAATATATGTAAGGAAGACAGGAACTGCCTATTTTCTCTATTCAAGTAAGGTTTACATTTTTTTATCGTCAAAATTTTGAGATATAGACACGGTGACATCCATGTTTTGCTTCTAGTGGTAAGAAACATCATACAAGCCACCCCCTTTTTCTTTATCATCAAATTTCAGTAAACTACTTTTTTTCTTAAAGGGAAGCACAGTGCACAAAGCATCCCGTGTTAGCAGGGTCAGTGACCAAATCTAAGCAATCATTTTTCGTTGCAACACTAATTAAAATGTTTCATGGAAATTTGAGACTGTGAGTTACTACAAAGCTTCTAAACAAAAGAAACCAGCTCAAACAGCGTAATCTTATAAGATACTAAAATTCAGCAGCTATGCCTATCAAAAACTTCTTTAGCAATTTACGGAAAAGTCAGCAAGTTTTCTCAAAACATCTCTCTCTCATCTATTAAGTTGATACAAGTAATCTGAGCGACCAGGGCCACTACCAGCAATATCTGTTATCCATTACCAGCAATGTTGAAAACATAACTAACAGGACAAAATGGAAGAGAAAACTAGCTGATAAATCTATACACAGATTACCTGGCGATTTTGAACATACTCCAGGAAAGAAGGAACATCTGGATACCGTAACTTCTGGCGACTTTCAGAAGAAAGGGATTTCTGATAGCATACTATATCACCATCCTCAAGCTGCACAGAAATGAGTATCAGACAAATCAATGAAATTTCCTGCCACTACACACTTAATGGTAGTTTAGGTATACCTGGTTCGTTCGGAAAGCAAATTTCTTGTCGATGGGTTCACACAACACAATCGGTTCAAATTTTATTTCCTGAACAAAATTAAGCAAAAGCGAGATTTAGCACAAATGAACTAGTGAAATGATCAAACATAGTCTCCTTAAAGATAGTTAGAATTGCTCTAGGCATTGTTAGGTCGCCAAATTATGGAAAGCGATTCTGATCCAAAAGTAAACTAGAAACGGTAAAAAGGAATTAAGATCATATGAATTCTATGACATGTCGAGATTGCATAGGATACCATCAGGAAATAAGCTCCTAGACATATGTTTGGCCCACACACAAATTGGAAAATGGAAGGTAAGATTTAAGATTGTAAAGGAACCAATCAGGAACATAAGCTTCTAGAGGAACCAGAAGTTTGACCACATAGTGGTCATTTTGTTTTAAGCTCTTCCTTTGATTTGGAAGTCCTATCACTACAGTCCCTAACAATATCTACCGTCTGAAATTTTGTAACAAAAATTCTAACCAATTTGGTCTTCTTCTGAACTTCAGTTTAAAGCCTTAAGTTTCTGGGTCCGCACATATAACGCTATTCTACATTCCTATTGTTGTTTAGCTATAAAGGAATTGAATCTTCTGTTTCTCATGAACTGCAAACGAATCTAAACCAAGGATTTGATCAAAAAATCAAAAAAAGAGTAAAATAACAACTCTTAAAAGCCACCACTCTGACAACTATAAACCAATGACGAGGAAGAGGGGCGAGTCCATAATAAGAGCCTAAAGGAGAAAAGCCAGTTCTGCGAAGAAGAAATGCCAAGACATTTTACCATTTATTTAATCTTGGACCTAGGCACAAGCAAGTGCAAGCATATGTGCTAAAGGAAGAAAATCCAGATACTATTGGCTGATGACCAGCATAACAAGGCTGGAAGGGAAACAGCTGTCAGAGCAACTGCAAGTTCTGGAGTGGCATGGATGCCTATCTAACGCATCTCTAAAACTTCTAATTTCCAAAAAAGTGATGATACTCGCTCAATGACCATCAATAATACCCAGAGATGTTCTAGGAACAAACCTCATATAGTTCAATCTCTTGATCAGGGTCATAGCCAGCCATTTCATTTAGTTTGTTCAAGATTTCAGTTGGATTACTCGTTCCCTTCACAAAGAGTCTTCCAGCATACCTTCAGTACAAGAGACAAATCATCAATCAACAAAAATAAATGTTTAATTAAAATGGACATTAAAGAAGATAATTTATATTACCTCAGCTCTTCTTTCTCAGGATCATAAATCTTGAAGAATAGCATAATATCATCTTTGGTCTTGTCAGGTGGAGTGATGTGTCTCAAGTCCTTGTAATTATGCACACGCTATTAAATAATGCTTGATAAAAAGAAAACTTTAAATTAGCATTTCACCGGAAAACCTTGTGAAGAATATTTTACCAGTCCAAGCTCCACTTCCAAGAACAATTTTAGCTCTGCATTTTGAACCTTATTTGACACTTCCCTCAACTGCCCAACCTAAATTTGTGTAGAACTTATCAGGTAATTGAGCAAACACAGAGATCTGTCAGCATGACTTTAGATAGGGGTTTGTGGGATCAGTGATGTCCTGATTTAAGCCACCTTAACACAGATGTCACACCTTTTGAAGTTATATTGTCTTTGCAAATTATAAATAAACATCAGCATCCCATGAAAGACAGCAAGTCTTGGCACAGCAGATAGATTGCTAAGGAGACAGATCCTTTTTTCTTTGTTTTTTGGTTAGAAAAAGGGTTCAGGTTAAGTTTAAATAGCGAAATGAGGAGTCATATAGATGACCCCAACTTATTTGGGACTGACACATAGTAGTTGTTGATGTATACAGGTAAGTTCAGTATTCACCCTAGATTTGTTGGACTAGGTTATACAACTTTAAGTCTCCACAAACCCTAGATGAGGAGTCTAATGTATGGAACATCCGGTTTAAGTCAATAAACATCATGGTAAAAGGACAGTTTACTGGATCTGTCTAATAATTTAAGGAGAAGTATTTACAGTTTGAGCTTCTTCGAGATGTGTTAATGGCCGATTTGGACGATATGTATGATTCTGGCGCTTTGCCCATAGCCAAAAACGTTGAGATTGCACTGGTACACCAAATTCTTTGGCAACCTCCTCCTGCATGCAGCAACATAATTAGTCAACAGAGGCATTGTAACCACTACATCTAAGCTTGATTCCATGTAAAAAGTTTAAAGGCCTCAATAGTCGAGACAGATTTCAAATAATTTTCTATTTTCATAAGTCAAGACAGATTTCACCTGCTTTAAAGTCTAAGGAAGTGAATCGCAAAAATATAGATCCCTAACCTAATGTTGCATCAATAATGGACACAAAAACACAGAACTAATGTTACTTAAGGGCAGCCATAAGTCAAAAAGCCAAAACAAAGACACAGATGGCTAGGCTAATCAAAGCATAGGTTTAAGAAAGCTAACTTTTTCTCCACACCTACGCCCACCTCTATAGTAGTGTTTATAAAAGCTCAGTGTTAATTCCTGATAAATCAAGATACACATGACAACACCTAGGAACAAAAATAGAGATACAGCTAAAAAGAATATCATGTTACCTTAAAAATGCTAAAAAGTGTCTGCTTCTGAATGCGAAAACTCCTAACTTTGTCATAATCCACTAAATCAAAATGTATGTCCTTCCCAATCTGCTGTCTGAGGTCTTCATCACGAGAAACCTGAAAAGGTGATGTGTTAGGTACAAAAGTTCTCACCTTAAACACCACCCTTTCGTCCCAGTAATCACTGAAAAAGGTGGAATATTTAAAGAAAATACCTTTATAATTGTGTAAAGGTGTGCCTCTGCTTTCTCCTTCTTCTTCTGCTCTTTCTCTTCTTGTTCTCTCTTTAACCTTGCCTATAACATGTTCATTAGTCTAGTCAGCGGCAAACCAATAAACAAATGCAACAACATAAAGTAAAACAACTCATGTGGCAGTCAGCATCTTACCCTGACATGCTCAGCAATGTCCTTCTCATCAACATTACACATTATTTTCTCTTTGTCACTTTCCCGAATATAGACCAGCATGTAAGCATTTGAGTACTTTGTAAATTTGAAGGGAGTATTATTGAATCCAGGATTTGTTTGTGGCAACTGCTATATAAATTAAAAAGAGACAATAAATGAGAAACAACTCAGCAAATCTGCAATCAAAAGAATAGATGTGAATGAGTAAATCAAATCAGGAATCACCTCTTCTTCTCCTCCATACTGCTCTTCTAGAGCTCTTTTCACATCTTCTTTAGTCACACGTTCATCGTCAAATTTATACCTGGAAAAATCAGGTTAATTTGAGTTATGTGGAAGAAAAAGATACATGTTGAAACATGGTATATATTTCAATCCAAAGCACAAAACTTTAGAGTCCCAAAAATCCAGGTACCTAAAAGTACACTATTAGCCAAATATTGAATCATAAAATACTCATCCTAAAAAATTCTGGACTAAAAAGTCAAGAGGCCATTAGTAGATTATGCCATGCCAAACACAGATATTACCTCACAAGGAGTATTTCATGCACCACAACTATAAACAACTTTATTAGGTCCGTTTGAACACAAAGATTACCTCACAAGGAGTATCTCATGCACCACAACTTTAAATAACTTTATTATTACCAATGATTTAAGCATTACAAAGAAATTATTCCAACAGGAATAACTCCTGTGAGGTCAAAGGGATCTCCAACAACTAATCACCGGAGATCAGAAAATTAAGATTAAAAAGTAGTCACTTGTCTGAATTAGAACCAAAATTTGAGTCTTCTCGCTAGAATCATAAATTTAAAGCAGTTTTTGATTTAACTAACACCATTTTTCTATTTCACACATTTCGCTTAGTAGCAATGATTTTAATTTCCTGGTCCATTAGTTCTTTTTTCATCTGTGCCTTTTTTTTCCCACTGAAGTGTGTTTTAATTGCAGTTTGCTCTCAAACAGGTGCCAACCTTGCCGCTTTTGTGTTCTTTTACGAAAACCAATCACTACGAGTAAATACAGGCTCCTCCGAAAAGTTAGCTACAAGTTAGTGCTAGCAGGTGCTGATCTAATAGGTTGGCAACCAGTTTATATGAGTAATCTTAAAATCATATACAACAAAAACAGTTTTGGCTCTATACAGACTAAAGGATGATAAAACTGTAAAAGGTCCCAAGCTAAACTCAATAAAGTAACTGCCTTAATTAAGTGTGAATTCTTGTTCGAAGACTGTCTAGTCTTTCGGTCTCTTTATCATTACAACAAATAGAGGTGTCAATACCCATCAGCCCTGGGGATTTCCTGCATTTTTTAAATATTTCTCCTCCAGAGAACAGCTTAGGATGCCTCCAAAGAAGCATTAAGTTGCATCCCCGGGTTTATAGCACAGTTAGAGCAAGAACTCATAAGTTGCTAAATACAACTGGATGTACTATAATTCAAAGGCCAAAGGTATTATCAGGTGAGGAAACAAAAGAAGAGTAAATGGCTTTCAGGAGGAGGAGGAGGAGACACAAGGCATGAATCCTTCAGCTCTCACGTGGGTCATTTGGAAAGAAAGGACTAGGTGAATGTTTGAAGGTATTCCTCCTAGCTGTGTACATTTGAGGGATAACCTCTTATTTTTAGTAAATTCTTGGTGCACCTATGAAGTTTCTGCTTCTATTGAAGATTGGATGCCTTCGTGTAGACAACTAACTGTTTGTGTAGCTTATCTACTTCTTGGCGTACTGCTAGTAGCTGGGTTTTAATCCCACATTTTTTACATATTCAATTAAATTACTATACCTTGTAATGCATGACGTTGGCATAGAACTGAAGCTTGATACACAGGTCATCCACAAGAAAGGAAGTTTCAAGTATCTTGGGTCGTTAATCTAAGGAAATGGAGAAATCGACGATGATATCACACAATGTATAATCCCTCCTCATCAGTTTCTTGATGAGCTCTTTTCTATGATTACAAAGTTACCTATTTCAAAAAAAAGATATCACATAGTGTATTGGTGCAGGGCAGATGAAATGGAGGAGAGCCTCAGTAGTCTTGTGCAATAATAATGTACCACCGAAACTTAAAGGCAAGTTCTACAGATGGCTAGGCCGACTAAGTTGTATGGGGCGGAGTGTTGGCCAGTTAAGAATTCTCATGTTCAGAAGAAGAGAATTGTGGAGACGAGGATGCTCAGATGGATGTATAAGCATACTAGGAGAGATAAGATTAGAAATGAAGATATCCCGAACAAGATGGAAGTAGCCTCCGTGGTAGACAAGATGATGGAAGTGAGGCTGAGATGGTTCGAGCATGTGATTAGGAGATGCACAAAAGCCCCAGTGAGGAGGTGTGAGAGGTTGGCAGTGGTGGATTTACACTTTGTTTGGATGGTTGTTACGTATTGTTTCATGTGTGGTATTGTATTGTATAGTATCCTACTGTATTGTTTTAATGAATAAAGTTAGATTGTATCGTGTCGTCGTTACATAATGTCACAAATCTATAATCTAAAAGATAAACATACAAAAAAAAGTAGGGTACGGGGTAGAGTTACTATGAAAAGGTAGGATAAAAGATGAAATATGATTATTAAAAAATAAATAAAGATAAAATGAGAAGAAAATATTAATAACGACGCAATTACACCAAATCAATCGTTACACAAAATTGGTCTTTTCGTCCTTACCTAACGATGGATTTAAACAATACGATACAATAGATTTTAAGTAACAATTAAAACAAACATTGTATTCAAACTAACAATACAATACAATACACTGGGTAACAACCATCCAAACAAGGTGTTAAGGGAAGGAAGAGGTAGGCTGAAGAACTATTGGGGAGAGGTGATTAGACAAAGGACATAGTGCATCTTCAGCTTACCGAGGACACATAGATAGGAGGGTAGGGAGGTCGATAATTAGGGTAGAAGGTTAGTAGATAGTTGAGTGTTGTCTCGCTTTACTGTAGGATAGTCTTGGTGCACCATACATGCTTCTCCTTGCATACTGGTAGCAGTAGTTCTATGTCTCGTAGTTTCTTGCCCTTCGATTTCTGTTATTGCCTATTGTTTCTTTGCTTCAGTTATTACATTATTTTGTTTGTTAGTGTCCTTTTTTGAATCTTATGTAATGATTTCTCTTTTTGCTATGTGTACTTTACTTCTGTAATTTGTTTCTTTTTTAAAAAAACTGCTTTGATATGTGTTACTTGAGCCGAGGGTCTTTAGGAAACAACTTCTCTACCTCCCCAAGGTAGTGGATAAGGTATGCGTACATTCTACCCTCCCCAAACGCCACCTGTGAGATTACATTGGGTATCTTGTTATTGTTGTTCATTAAATTATTACCTTATTGAGAGAAATTAAACAGAAGAACAGTAACGTGAAGATTTATGGGTGGCTATTAAAAAGCAGAATCTCAAAAACATTGTTAAAGGATTGTCAACTACTAGTCTATTATCACTTTTATCTGCCACCAAAAGGGAAAAGCAACTTAACATTAATAAGAAGATAGCTTTATGAAAAAAGAATACAGCTGTCCTTGTCAGAAAAATAAAAAAGGATACATCTGTTGAATGCATGATTCTGTCATACAAAAAGTTCAGGAGCACAGATACAAACTCAGAAATGTTTACCATTGATCTGAAAGAGTTGGCCTTATGAAAGCATAATAGTGCCCACCATGCACACCACCACTGTGGACTAATACGCTGCATATGGAAAAAAGTTCCCCAAAAAAAGAAAAAGATCAAGAGGCCAGGAAAATAAATGAATGAGCTAAAGAATTTTATGTGAATTCATAGCTTAAAATATACACAAGACACTAAAGTAGTGGACAATCTGAGATATGATTTAGGCATGCAGAAGTCTGTTTTAAACTTTTAATAGACTAGGCCAAGCATGGTTGTGTTGAACTTCATAATCAGGAATTACTGGCTCATCCATAAAGAGCACATCCAGTTGTCATAGCATCGCCCTTTATTATTTCCTACTTAACAATAAATAGGACTCAAAGCCAAAACTTCAATGTAGGAACACACACACACACAAAAGAGACTGAGACATTCTCATTCCCAAGTGAAATTGGAAATATTTAGATTAGAGAAGGAGAACCTTGTATTTTAGGCAGTCGTTCACAGCTGTAGAACTCTAACTAAATTTGGAAATACTACTGAAGTAAAAATAATATAAACAGTGTAAAATCCTTTGCAATCCCTGAAGAGACGGCCAATTCTTGAGTAAGGTCATTCACAGACAAAACAAGAAGGATGAAGGCATGCACACTTACACAGGACAAGCATGTACTTGTTTGTTTAAATCAAATGGCTGAAACAAAAAATTCAAGTGAAATGCTAACCCATTACCACTGAAAAGGGTGACATAAGAAAAAAATAAATAAAGGAAGAGTACTTAAAAATAAAATAAAAAATTCTAAATGCCCCATCCTATCTAGTGATGTTGCAACTCACGACTTGTTGAAGACAAGTAATCCCAAATTTAGAAGCTATCTGCAAGACATGTAGACTCCTAGACTAAATGTAAGTAAACAGGCCCTATTTTTCTCGGGGACGAATTTAAGGGCCCCCATTAACTAGCATTTACAGAATTAGGAGTCTCATCGAACCGAGTGGGAAATAGTTATACATCTAAATTATATGCCTTGAACTGGAATATTACATTAACATTTTAG
Organism: Solanum gracilifrons; assembly: GCA_029582605.1. Classification (NCBI taxonomy): domain Eukaryota; kingdom Viridiplantae; phylum Streptophyta; class Magnoliopsida; order Solanales; family Solanaceae; genus Solanum; species Solanum gracilifrons. The sequence goes on along the minus strand of JAJOOH010007313.1, from coordinate 12,274 downwards.
CACAAAAAGATATAATGAAGACTTTCTTGAGCATCTGATACCTGTGAAGTGTGTAAAGGTTTCTGACACTTCCATCTGCCTCAGGTGACAAGTATTTACCATTCTCTCTATCTAGATCGAGTTGCAGAGGAAACTCATACCTGTCATTTATCTACATTGCATCACCAAACAATAAAATCGTATCAAATGATGAATATCGGTAATCTGACAAGTACTTTTGCTACTTTTTTCTTTAACTCTCATCCAATTGATGGTACTTTGTCTAACAGAGGGACTAGAAGGATACACCTTATGTGCAAGGCCATTGAACAATTAAAGCTACAAAGGGTGGGTTAACTTTGAAGAAAAGATGATTGTATTTAGAAAATTCCTCTTACATGCATCACCAATGGTTACACACTACTTTAACAAGAACACCACCATATTGACCAAGAAATGCAATGAACATTGAATAACATTTGCAGAAAACAATCAAAATATCATTAAAATGCTTATTGGAAAAAAATAACCTAAAGGTATACCAGAAAAAGAAAGAAATATTCTAAAGAACTACATATAGTTCATGCACCTACATTAGGCTTTAAATGACAGAGTCATAGTTAAGTTTGGGAAAAACGCCATCAAATTTCTACTAATTGTCTAGAGGCAACTACGAGCAACTAGCTGTTAAACCCACAATTTTATAGAAAGGTTTAGACCTAGTTTTATAGGGGAATGAACTTTGAATAAAATATTAAATGAACAAGGAATCCCCAATATAATCAGGTTTGTGTTATATGAATTTCTAAAGCATGTTTGATAATGCATTAACAGCAGTGCCACAATAATTTGCTTTTCTTTTTCTGCTTAACTTAGGGCCCTGTCTGGACATGTGATATGGAATCATGATCTGAGATCTGATTGATTTTAAATTGATGTGTTGTTTGGACATGCAATTTGAATTTTTTAAGACATATTTTTTTCTCATAAACATGAAAACCCCAGCGAAAACTATCAAAAAATCCTCAATTCTTATACAATCTTACCAAAGGAGTAAACCATAGTTCATAAACAAGATATTGGAATATCCTAAGGTGCCGCCGCATCAATAACCCCATATCTCCATGTTCCTTTTTATAAATAATTGTCTGTGATTACAAACTTTCAAATACACATAATTTTATAAATACCCACTAGTCAACAATGGTAGTAACTAGTTATTCTTTAATATAATCATTTCACATGGTACGGACAATCACTTCACCCCGAGCATGAGCCTTTTTTTGTAAAATATAAAATGACGGGTCTTTTTTTACAAAATATAAACTTATGGGTCAAGTGTTACATTTTTTAAAAAATGAAATCGTGATTTGGAATCCCAAATCATGTTTTTTGGAGAATTGGGGATTCGAAATCATGATCCCAAATCGCATATACAAATGCTGATTTTGAAATCATGACTTGACATCACATGTCCAAATGCAAGCTTAATGTTCACTGGTTATTTTCCCTTTGGGTGTAAAAAAGCTTCTTCTCAACTCTCACTTCCCACAATCAATGCTGCAGCCCAATAGTCCTTCCTATTTTATTTATATTTTCAACTTGAGCCTGCACATAAGCAGCAGGATAATCCTTCCATCCTTTTTTTGGTTTCCTTTTCTGGACGGAGGCTGCAAAGAGCAGGTTATGTACCTGAACTGATACCGTACTTGTTTTCTACATCTCTTTAAGAACCCCCAACTCATTGCTTCTATCTTTCTAACCTTAGCAACCATTTACCCCTAATTGTGAAAACCATTTGAGGGTAACAACTGAATACTGCAAAAGTTGTATTAAATAAAAGCATTACTAACACTTCACAGCACAAAATATAAGCTGTTTTATCCTTTTTGATGACGATAAGCTACTTTATCTCTTGAGAGGATAAACAGAAGAATACTACCTTTGATGATATATATATATAAAAGCACCCAGAGGTACACTCTTCAAGCATCATTAAGTAAATTAACCTCAAGATGAAAGTACTGGCAATCAATAGGTACACCTTTTCTCTAGATTTCATAAAACACGCTATGGTTCTGTGATTAAACAATGCAAATGTATTTAACCTACTGATGTCAAGAACGAGAACTAGCTTTATATGTCAAAACTTCTTGAAGATGAACAAGAAAGATCTGAATGGATCCATCATTTTCATGTGAGAGTCATCATATAAATGGAAACGAACGATTAAAACAAATCTATTTCATTATTCTTACAGAAATTTATACCATTATCTACAGAACTTTTACTAATGACTGCTTTGCGATATGACTAAAGATGTCTTGCTACCGGCTTGCTTTTTAGATGAGAAAAATCCTAACTTGCTTCATTAGAAGATCAATCCCTCAGACTGACCAATCAAATTTTGTTTTAATTTTGTGACCTTCCAACTGAATTTCAAGCTCTAATGAAGTCCTAATATGTTTTCCCATTATTTTGGGCTGATTTTGTGATTTGACAGTCTTCTTCTGTTGTTGTAACCTTATGTTTGAATTCTAAAACTGTGTACACTCCATGCTTCCCAATTGCAGGGCATTAGAGCTGAAGAACGGTCTTCAGCATGAAAATTAGATATTGTGGACCATTAAAAAATTGGAAATTTGCTGGACCTTGTTAAAACTAACCTTTACCATAGTGTCCCGCGAAAAATCATATTCAAAGCGCTTTAACTGAAGCTGCAGGACAGGGGGGAAATCCATAAATAAGACACCCTTCTTAGCATCCTGAAACAACCAAATAGTAACATTAGATAAGTGAACCTAGGAAAAATAGCCTAAACCTTCAATAGATCAACCAACTGGAGAAGATAAAAAGAAATACGAGACAATGTTGTCAAATGTAGTTGCAGCCTTGCAGCTTAATTTTATAGGAACTTATGCGAACTTTTCCCAGAATAACTAAAGGAGCACTTGGAACTGCAAGACTAGTGTGCTATCTTACCTGCAAACCATATTGTTCCGCATGGTACTTGTTATCGCTCTCGAGACGTTCAACTTCAACATATTTATCAAAAGAAGCATAAACATCAGCACAGCCTTTGACATCAAGCTGAAGATCTGCCACACACAATATATACAGAACACCATAAGGTGCAAAACTTAAATGGTTATAGAAGACAACATCAGGAGCTTGTCTGATCTACTAAACCATAAAATGACTCCTTTCTTGTAGATTTGTAGTCCACATTGATGCACTCAATATAGTTCATATGGTGCCCTTCAAATAACTGCTGTATAGTGCCTTCCACAACAGTACCCTAACAGCAGAAAAAGAGTGATCATGTCAATTAGAAATTAATGAAGCACCAATAACCAACTGAAGTTTGATTTACCTTCATTTTTTCTTCAAGCTTTTCACAGAGAACACGATTGAGTTCTTGCACATCATGCTGCAAGAAAGAATCATATGTATCCCATCCAAATGATTTTGTCAACTCCTTTGTTGCTATACTGTTGTCACTGTACTGGAGCTTATAGAATAAGCTTTGCAACGCTAGAGGGATACTAGCGGAGGGCATATCATTTTCAGTTGTAGGCATGTGGTATACAGCCTGAATTTAAAATCAAACTTCGTAATCAATTAATACAAATTTAACAATCGGCCCCATAATAGAATGGATAAAAGGTAGCTAACCTTCCTGAAGTAAGGCATATGGTAGAGAGTTTGGAGAAGTGAGTTCATATAACAGGTAGCTCCTTGGTTCTTCAGTCCAACAAAGCCAGTTTCTTTTTTTGAGTCATACGACCAATAGTCAACAATTTTTCGGACAGCTACCTCAGCATCAACAACACATGTATCATCAACAAGATAACCTTTGTTTGGATCATATAGTTCACCAAGTGGCATAAAGGATGTGAAACCCCAATCACTTTCTCTTGCATTGAATTGGTGTTGCGTCTCTGTAAAGCATGAGAGAATAACATTTATATAAACCTACTAGACCATAAATGCAACTATGACAGATTCAAATAGTTGTGGGCTTAGCTGAAACAGCCTGACAATAATAAAATCATACAAACTGGAACTAGCCAAAAAAGAATTATGTAAATATTTGATTCTGCCTACATTTACATTATAAACAATCATATACTGCCTAAGAGCTCAAACTCAAAATAACTAGAGATCATGCACCTATTGCGCAAGTGTGGAATTTTTCCATCATACTACTATTACTGAACACTTGCAAAGACAGAGGCAACGTGCCTTCCAAACTTATTTTTTCTCACTGAGAGTGATTGGACTCCAACTTTAGAGAAGCAGCTTTGCATGAGTCAATACTACAAGTTGACCTTATCTCTAATATTAGAGCAGAAGAACTTCGTAACAGGGGAGAATGACCTTGCCTCGAACCCAAACAATTTTTGTTCTTCACTGTATATACTTCAAGTTAGGACTTGATTGAGGAATCAATCGACTCCAAACAATGAAGAGATTTGTTCAGCACCTAATATAGCTTCAATCGGTAGAAAAAGGAATCAAGACCTAAACAAAGTATACAATCCCCCGTGATGAGGTATTTGTACAGCGAAACATACCTGGTAGGCTTCTATGCCTGAAAGGAGTCTAACAGCTCCAAGATATATTCTTGGCATTTTTCAGTGCTCCTTCTACACCAGTAATGTACACTTTTTAAACTTTACATGAGAGATATGACCCTTTTCCCCTCTAAATTCTACAATACAGTACTTAAACATCAACAACAAAGACATTAAAAGAGATGCTAAATTTGGTATCCAATCGATTCAACAGGTCATTCTGTAACAGCACAGTTTCTTTTTAACTTAAATGGGGAGAATGACATATATCTACCATGCTCAAAATGAGGGGTAAGAAAGATTTCCTATGCATTCACAGGAGTCTTTAAAGCCACAACCAATTCCAAGCACAAGAAGTTCAGTAACCACATAAATGTTGTCTAACTCATACCCTTTTCACCAAAACAAACATTTTTGCCACCAAAAAGAACTTTGGTTGCAACGCAGATCTCACCTAGTCTCTCTTACAGAAGCAGAAATAAAAAGTAAGGAAAATAACAGGAGACAAAATTTACTTATCAAGTTCGGTGGTGGTGGTGGTGGTGGTGTTCTGTTTTTTTTTTCTTTTTTATTTTGGTGGTGTCACTCCCTCCGTTCTCTATCTGCTAATTTTTCCCTTTCGAAATAATCAAATATGTGAGTCACATGACTGTCAAAGGACCTTAGTCCCATAGTTTTTATAATACCTATCTCGAAATAGCAATACAATACAAGATAAGGTACCACCCATGCTACATGTTATATGTTGATTTTAATGTGTTAATTGACGAAAAAAGCAAGGGTGTCAAAAAAGCTTAAACTATGGAGAAGCACTTTAGAGAGTGAGGGTTATAGGAGACGTAGAAGTAAAACTGAAAACATGCACTGTGAGTATGTTATTCATAGAATTAAAGAAGATGATTGAAATGGGGAAGTGTTATCAAAGTGTTACATTATAGAATAATGCCTACCAAAGTAAAAGTTAAGTTTCATAAAATAACTTTTTCACCGGAAATGTTAAATGTCATAGTGGTTAGAATTAGCTCAGTAAAATAAATTTTGGCAAGACCCATTAGCTCTGTTGGTTAGAGCGCCATGCTAATAGCGCAAAGGTCGCAGGTTCGAGACCTACATGGGCCAGACTTAGTTGATATTCTTGCCCCAAACTCCACTTATGGGATTACAAAGGTGTGTTGTAATGTTATATCATAGTGAATGTTGGGCTGCTAAAGTCCAACATATTCAGAAGATGAATGGTGAAGAGATGTAAATGCTAAGATTGATGTGTGCACATACAAGATTAGATAAGACTAAAAATTACCACATTCACCAGAAGGTACAAGTAGCACATATTGAGGATAAAATGAGAAAAGGTCGTTTGAGAGTCGAGTGAGATGGTTTGGTCATGTCTATGTCGACCTACAAATGCACAAGTTCATAAGTATGAAACTATGGTGAGCGCAATTGTTGAAGAGATATTAGATAGACCTAAAATTACATGGCAAGAAATTGTCTCAAAAGACCTACAATTTCTTGGAATCAATGTGGACTTGGTTAAAGATAGGGCGCAATGGAAGAAAAAAATCCATATAGGTGTTATCTACTAGTTGGGAATAGGTTTTAGTCTTGTTAGTACATTGATTTTAAACCTTTTATTTTTCTGGGAGTATTTTGGCCTATCATAGATTTATATGCCTGTAAAAATACAATGAAATTTTACTATTATAATTATTTTCTTAATATATATTTATTATGTTTCACTTTTATTTTTATTTAGTACGATGATAGTATGAGTTAGCTTTAATGGAAAAACATGGTTAGTGAGGACTCATATAGCCAACCCTATGGGACTGAGGTGTAGTTGTTGTACTATCTCAAAACAGCATAACTTCAAGAAATTCAACCAAATATGTCCCATTGAATCAAGGGACGGGTTTTTTTTTGTATTAACTTGCACACAAATCAAAGGAAGAACTTATGGTTGCACTGACATGCTTTCGAATACGGAGGCAGAATGCTAAGAGAGTAACAAAACTAGCTTGGCAATGTATATGGTAGTTTTCCTTCATTGCGTTTTCTTGACTTCTCATTTCTTAGGTTCTTTACGAAGAACCAATAGACATCAGTTCTGTTCAAGAATCAGTTACACTATTCTTCTCTTCCTATCAACAGAAAGTTTCTTTTAACCCTGAAGGAGGAGGACCAAATCGGGTACACTGCTCTACACAACAGAATTACACACAGCAGGCAAAAATGGTAGCAATCCACAAAGCAGCAGAAAATGAAAACAGTAACTGGCAGGCAAGAGTACATAGATTAAAAAAACTTGATATTTAAATTTTTAAGGAATAAAACTTATAACTTCCTATTTACAAATGTTAGTCAAGAGATCCTCAACAAACAGGCCTCACTCTAGAAGCTACTGACCATGACTATAGAAACAAGTTTTTTATTGCAATTCCGTTTTGTTTTCTTTTTTTTTGGGGGGGGGGGATGCATTGAGCTGATCAGGTTGCACCAAATACATGGCGATACATATTCACACTTGTCATTAAAATGAAATCAGTAGTAGAAAGACAATATGATGTTTGCCTCCTCAACAAAGTATAGCCAAAAGACCAAAAACCAAATTATTCTAGTGGACACTGTTTGAATAGCATAAAATATCACCTCTTTTATGGCATACAAGGGTAACCAACAGCCAAGGTCATAGTAAAGAATACAAAAGCATTGGCGCAAGCACACCATAAAGTAAACAACTGAAACTGGTTTTCTATTATCGGCGAGATCATCAGAATTTTGGATTCTTACTGAAGTACCTTTTCTGATGGAGTACTTGTTATGAATTTGGTTAACAATTGACAAGTTGAACTGGGCATATCTACTCCACCCGTAAGGTAAATTAGCTGAATCAGCAACATCCAGATACATGGACAGGTAATCAACATTGTTTCCCTTGGGAAAAATTAAAATCCGCCTGGCAAAACAAAAACAGCAGAAAAGAGGTCATCATGGGATTATGGAAGTAGCTTTAAACTTGCAAGTAGCATGGAGAGATTAACAATACCATTTATAGCCACCGACAACAAAAGGGTCAGAGTATAGTTTCTTTACATTCAACCTAGAGAAGTTTTCTATCTTCCAAGTAAACCTTGAAGTTTGAGGATCCTCTGGTGGCTGCTTTTCCACATCATTGCCGGTTTCTGCTTGTGCTAACAAGCAATTAAGGAGGAACTATTAGAAAAAAACATGAAAACCCATTCTCAAGAAATTAGCATAATATATAGTGAGCAATCAACTGATGGCTGAATATCATAAAATTTAGCAGGTTGTGGTTAAGATGCAGTCTGTAATCCTTCCCCGGTCCCTATATCTGCAAAGTCATATTCATGGAATGATGGAACAAATGCCCATATGCTACATGAGCACTTTCCACACCGCTTCAGTAGATAGATAACCAAGAAAACTAGAGATGTAACAGAACAGTAGCAAAGTCTAAAGGACATATTCGTTGCCGATTTTGGGTTCTGATGGAAGATACTGCTGAGGTTATACACCAAGTTAAGATACCCTGGAAACAACAAAGTGGCTCTGGTTTAACTTTAAACAAATACTGCAAAGGGTAAGGAATCTTCAATTTTCCCACACGTCATTCATCAAACACGCCATCAGAAAAATAGCGAAAGCACAGTGATCATACAAAATAAGAACTGAAATCATATATTCCAGCACATATAAATACAACAAACGGCAAACAAAACAGATACTAGGAAATCTGCCGTCTTCATAACCCTTGGATTCTTTAAGGACGAGATTTCACCATTACCAACAATGTACAACTATCACATCGACACATCCCAGCCCACTAGTGATATTGTCCGCTTTGACCCTAGGCCCGCACGGGTTTAAAACACGCCATTAGGGTCTAAGGCTTGCTTCCTTATATACCCAGCATCTCTCCCATGTTTTGTTGATGTGGGATTCGCCTATGGTGTTTCATACACTCCCCTTTAGGGACTCAACGTCCTTGTTGAGATTTGCCTCACCGTTGTTCAAGGTCGCATGCAGAGTGGCACTCATAAGTGATACCATATTTGTCACAGCCCAACCCACTAGTAATATTGTCCGCTTTGGACCTAAGCCTGCACGGGTTTAAAACTAGGGTCTAAGACTTGTTTTCTTATATACCCAACATCTCTCCCGTTGATGTGGGATTCACCAAGGGTATTTCAATGACCATAAAAAAAATACAAGGTGGAAACATAATTTCCTCCTAAAACTACTCCCTCAATTGATCAAAGGGTGTGGCCTAGTGGTAAATGAAGTGAATCAAGAACTATGAGACGTCTCAGATTCAAATCCCAATAGGTGACAAAAACGCTAGGTGATCTCTTTCCATCTGTTCTAGCCTTTGTTGGGCAAAGTCCGTGGAATTAGTCGAGGTGTGCATAAGCTAGCCTAGACACCACGGCATTAAAAAAACTATTCCCTCAAACGCTTAGAATCATTACAGACAAATTACTTCCTTCTTGCGTCCTTTTCCCTTGCATTTCTCTATTTGCCAACATTTAACCTAATAGAACCATTAAATCCCAGTACAATGTCTCCAAAACCTAGCAATGTCATAGTTGAAAAAAAAACTAAAACAAACCCAGAAATTAAAAACTTCAAATTTTACCTTCCATAGGCTGAGGTCCTTCAAATACCAAATCTGAACGCGGAACAAGCATCTCCTCCTCTTCCTGCTACCCCAACATAAGTAAAAACCGAAATTAACAAAAACCCAGAAGCATAAACACCACCAAATCGATTTTAAAACAGAAAACTAAAACTCCAGTAAAAACTGAATCCGCCAATTGAACATGTATACATGTCTGTATACAGTCTAAAACAATAAACATAAACTAAAAACTGAAATCAACGAAAACCCACAAGCAGAAACAAGCCCTAAACAGATTTTAAAACACAAAACAAACTAAAACTCAAAAATAAAAAATTGAAACAATCAAACGAACGTGTCTGTTTGTACTGACTAGAAAATCATACAGAGGGCAAGAAATACTGAGACTTACATCGGTAGGAGCAGGAGTCATTATAGTCATTCGATGAAGAAATTAAAGAGAATTTTAAGTTAATTTGCTGTAATTTTGAGAAGAAAACTGAAAGTGAAATCGAGAGATCAATTGTAAATAGGAAATCGCCAGAAGCTGGCCAAAGAAAATATTGTTTGCAAAAAGAGGAGAAAGGGTATTTTGGGTAGTTGGCATTTTTTACCTTTTTTATTTTATCCTTTTTTTTTCACTTTAAAAAAAAATATTTTTTTATTTTTTTGGTATATTTGATATTTGATTAAATATGCAAAGTGGTATATTCATGGTAATTCCATAAGTGTAGAATGTAGTCTGAACAGAATGATGTCGAACCTCGATATAGATAAAGCATTTCAAAGTACATTTGAAAAGTAAATATATTAGTAAAGAAATAATTTTACAAATAACATAGAAAAATAATAAATTCAAATAAATTATACGATAATTTAAGCAAAAGAAGTAACATGTAATAATACGATATTTGAAATAAGATTCTTAAATTATGTCGTAAATCACATTGAAATCTCTCAAAATATCAAAAAATTAATGTATTTACGATTTTATATCATTTTTATTTTATATAATTAAAATTATTATTTTTGAAATCATTCTATCGTCTTGATTTGTCTTGATTTCCGTATAGTTCTATAAATTTTTATATTTTTTTGTCTAAATATTATAAAAGAGTCTCAAATAGTAAAAGTTATAATATGGTACTAGGCATGCTATTGTAGGTATTTGACAATAATTATATAGACATTTTTACTATTAAAAAAATAATAAATTAACAAGCATGGAAGATAAAATGAATATATATGCATCTCATTAATTTACATTAATGTAAATTAAAATTAAGTATGTAATATAGGCATACAAATTACAATCGTGCCTTTATGATTAGGGTTAACAAAACAATCATAATGCCATTTTAACCCTCCTTAGGCCTTAATTATTTGTACTTAATGTAAATTTAAATTTAAATAATTCTGATCTTAATATCCTTAATAGGTATGTTCACGTTGATAGTTTTAAACACTCATAATGCCATTTTAACCCTCCTTAGGCCTTAATTATTTGTACTTAATGCAAATTTAAATAATTCTGATCTTAATATCCTTAATAGGTATTTTCACGTTGATAGTTTTTCCTATTTTGGTTTTGAGGTGCATTTTGCTTTATTGAGATATTTTTTTATATTATTTAGAAGTTTCATACACCATGTTTTTCATACCTTTTTGAGGATAAGAAGACATTTAATAATATCTTATCTTAGAAATCTAATTAAGTCATGCCTATTTATTCAATTAAAAATATTCGCACTCTGTTCTTATTTTCATGTCGTTTTTATTAAAAATAAATGTTTTTATTATTATTTTCGTCTTTTTTTAGTTGCTCACGGTATAAAAAATAGTTGTCCAATAATACTTGTCTATTTTTTAAAAAATCAAGAGATGTTTTACCTGTTTTGTCTGTCTTACGGTTACCTTTGTTATTAAATACTACTCAATATCTAATACATTTTCTTAAGTATTATGTCAACTCCAACCCTACCCTCTATTTTACTTTCTAAAAATAGAGTTCTCTATTTTTTCACACAACCAACTCCAGCCCAATTCTCTATTTTACTCTCTAAAAATGAATCATTTTCTCTCTCCTCAATGTTATATTATTATTTTTCATTTCATTTTTCTTTCCTTATTCATAATATAAATCAATTTTTTTTGCAAATAATCACCCTATAATTTATATAATCTTCATATAATATAAAATTTTATTCTTTTCAAATTCTTCATTTAATAAAAAATTATTTTATTCTAAATAACAAAAATGCGACAAATATTATATATAATACATATTAGCGAACAATTCAAATCAAAGTGAAAGTATTGATGAACTACAACTATATCATCAATATTGCATTATCATAAAAATTATTTTAAATTTTACATAAATATTCAACTTTCAAAATTGTTACGTTTCTCTCATAAATGCTATATTAATATATTACGGAGTTCAAATGAATAATTTTTTGTCCTCATTTTTTTAATTTATAGCTAAAAATTGTTTACATTAACGATCAATTATTTTGTATACTAATTTACTTCCCCTATTACATTTTAAACTATTGCATCAAGCATTTTCATGCTCATTAAAAAGTGTAGTTTAATCATTTATCAATATAACATAAAGGTGGATTGTTTGAATTATCGTGTAAATTTTGTGCATTTTTCATAGTGAAAAATAATTATAATTTTAAATTACATATTTAAAGTGACAAGAACTTTTAAAAAATCAAATTACAAAAATTGTTAATTCGGGATGGAAGTAGTATGCTTATCAGTGATATGTTTTTAGATATTATATTACTTAGAAAATAAGTACAAATATTAGAGACTTAATTAATAGTCTTTTATAATATAAATAATATTATAATAATTTTATATTACATATTTAAAGTGCTAAATTTTTTAAAAATAAAATATAAAAATTATTAATTCGAATGAAAGTAGTAACTTTTAAATAATATATTTTTAGATGTTATATTATATTTTAGAAAATAATTACAAATAGTAAAGACTTAATTAATGATATAATATAAATAATAAAATAATCAAAAAGTGAAATAGAGAGGTGAATAGTAGTTCTCCA